>BQNB010131435.1:0-18783 GCA_026074375.1 Tanacetum coccineum
ACACTTGGAAATCTTGCGGTCCTACTATTGATTTACATAAACCTATGAATTCACCAACCTTATGTTGACGTTTTAAGCAAGTTTTTCTCAGGTCAATAAGGCACGAGGTGCCCAGATACATTGGGGGTCATTCTTTGAAGAGTCAATACTAAAGATTTGGGTCGTGTCACATTTTGGGAACATTTGTTAAAACCGGAATCTTTACTTATATTGCCGAACAATTTTAAGCCATGAGCTTATGTAATGAAAAAATATTTTGTTAATCCAATGTATCTTTTTAAATCGACACGTTTAGTGGTCGTTCTCATATCTTGTGCTATTGATCTATGAAGTAACGCCCTCAGATATTCAACATTCCGCTGCAACCCGAATTTGGGGTTGTTACATTCGAGTCCGTATAGGATCTCACAAGACCACCTACCAAGAGCTTGTTTGAATTTGGACAAGTTGGATTTTCCATCTTCACTGTGATTACTTAAGTATTCACTCGATGTTCTGGCCAAAATCACAAGGGATAATGCGTAGGACCTTAATATATATTTCTTGTTTTTCACATTGTGTGAATAAGCAGCATAATTTTACAAGTGTCCTAATAGATTTAATGGATGATTTCTTTTAGCTTTATAGACTTAATAGTGCACTTTGGTTTTAGTGATCGCAAGGCTGAGCAGACTGCCACCTTATTTCAATCCAACTAACTCGGAGTGAGAAAAGTCAATAGAAATGCGTGTAATCTCCGTGAGAAATGAACGCAAGAATCTTTTGAGAGATTCTGAATGGGTTAGTAGGGTTGTGCTTTGCATTACTGGGTCCAATGATGTTAGTCCTCAATGTCCAGCAATCATCTTAGTGATCTTGACAGGCAATGTATTGACCCAGTTTCTGCCTAAGTTTATAGGGCTTCTTTCTTTTCACCCTTAATCTTAACTTTTTCTTTTTAATTCTTCCAACCCCATTCAGGCTTAACCGAGACTTCATAACTATACCTATTTGGTTTTTGTCCAGTACTAGCTCCAATCTCAGACGGCACTTTTCCCTTAATCTCACTTAACCCCTTTTGTATACCTAAGGACTTCTACACTAGTCTAGTGGAATATCCTGGTAGATCCTCGGTCTGTCTTGATCATAGGAATGGATACCTAAAACTTAACCAACGTAATAACTCCAAAGAAAGTAATATGACATGTCGATCTTTGGTAATGAAAGTTTCCCCATTTCAAGCCATCACTTAACCATTAGTTGCTCCCCTTTATATGTGCATACGATTAATCGAAAGAGTTTATCACATATGTGGGAAAGCGTACACTTGAGATCATAAAAATCACATTATTAGCCATATATTTTAATCACATTTTCTCCCCTTATCAAAAATTTCAAATCTTTTGATATTTTGGATATCAATTGATTTAAATATTCATGTTTTCAAGGAAAAAATGTCCAATTATTAACAAGCCGATAATTGGAACATCTTAATGCTCTCCCTTAAATTATGAGAGAATTATATGGTGTTTGAGTACGTTAATTTGAAAAATTTTAAATTTACTAAGAAATTCTTGAAAATTCGTACTCAAACACTATATATGCCTACTTTTAAGTCTACACTACATATATACATATTCACAAGTTTGTAAAATATACGAAATGACCTTATGATGATGAACACAATATGACAAAGTCATATTGTTCGTTAAAGTAGTCGGATGCTTGTCAATCGCCTTGATCATGATATTAGTCTTTTCTTCCTAATGTACTCCATCTTCTCTTTGGCAGGTACTCCATTCGGATATTCTTTGTTATGTCATCCAGCGAAGTTCGAAGCCTAGTTAATGTCCTGTCACTGAACTTGTAAAGTTCGTCTGATCGCATCAACCTGTTTCTCCCATTGTTGTCGACATAAATGAATCCTTGAGGGTCTTGATATGGAGTGTATGGGTCCCTTTTCCTGATGCCGGATAGGTAGTTTCTGGCTTGGTGACGTTGATCTTCTTCTAGTAACTTTTGACTCCCAATTGAAGATCTTTGACTCGATTCTGAATAACCAAGCTTTTGATGAACATTCTCAATGCTATTGCGAATTCGAAAACATCATCGCCCGAGAGATTTGTAAGCCGATTCTGAACAACGAGAAGCATGTTTTCGATGTCATTGATACAAAGACGTGGAAAGCTAGCCTTCTTTTGAATCTGTAAAGGTCATTATCGGCTTCTTGTTACTACAATTCTCTTTCAGAAACCCTACCCACGTTTCCTCATTACCTCACCTGAGTTACTTCCAGGGGGAATAACGTTTATAGAATATCATCATTGTGTGATTGCAGGCCTCGGCCAAACCCAAGAAGGTCTTACATTGTTCACCCCAATGCGAGATTCCCCAAAACGCAGTTTATCATAGGCAACTATTAACAGGAACCTATATATTTGGAACCATCTCCAAGCCTGGGAAGATCATATAGATCATCCTTTGACTTGTATCAAGAAGTCGTGTAGTCATTGTCCATAACTCCTCCTGCAGATAACTTGAGATCATTTTGAAGAAGTATTCTTGTCAAGTAGAACTGATACTTTTTGATTATTTCCACTCATAACTAAAAGGGTAGGGGTTATATAAAACAAATGGATATTTATCACCTTCTGGATTTTTCAACCAATCATGTTTCTTCGATAAGTCCTTGTAACACTCTTTAAAGACATACTCTACTCAGCAATAAATGGAAATGAGTGCCTTGAGAAGATCTGAATTCGGTCTTTAACATGGTATCTTGATTCAGATTGGTATTTTTTAGAGGCAATCATGATGTATGCATAAGAATTCCAATAGGAGATTGCTCATCAATTCATCAAAGGTCTTTGACTGTTTATCAGCAGAAGATGCAAGAGTCATTAACCAGCTTTGATTTTGTCCTTGTTGTGGAGTCTTGCCAACATTCCAAATCAGTATTAAGTTTCCTTGAAGTTGTGGTAGGTTTTGGTGAACCAGTCACGTTTAGATGCAACCTTTTCCTTGGGTTCTTCATCATCATTACCCGGGTTCTCCTCTTGATCTTGTGGCATATCTGAATCTGCAACCTCAAACTCTGGTTCCTCTAACTGAACAGACTTTCTAGAAGATTTTGATTGAGACTTGTCCGCCTTTTGGAACAGACTGTGATTCTATAGCTTAGGACCCTTTGTGTGTTTCTACATCCCTTGCTAGTCTTCCTCTTCTTCAACCCTCGGTCTGATCCAGCGGAAGGGTCTTCATCTTTATCTTTGTCTTTTCGACTTCTCTTCAACGAATACACTTTACACGAGATAATTATACTTTTCAGTCTCTTATCTTGATTTGCAAGCCGACTGTCATCACCTGTCCACTGCTTTTGAGGTTTAGGTAAAACGTTTTCAGGAGTGGAAGCAGTAGATTTAGGAACAAATGGTCCATTTTTCTAATATTTCTAGGATAAAGGGTTCAAGTCCATCAAGGTAGACAAGAAACCTATCTTTCTAGTTGGAGAAATCATCCACGTCCAATTAAGGGACATTTGTGACATGAGAACCTCCCATAGAATCAAGATGTTAGGGGGGTCTTCATCGTTAACAACTGTTAGCCTCAAAATATTGAGTCGAACATGAAGTTCGTTCATTATGTATTTAAGTCTCGGTCAATCAATTAGTTAACGTTGTAATAGGAAAGTATCGGGAATCGGGCTTGATAGTTAATCTAATATTGTATATGTTTCGGGTTTAATCCCAAGCAAAACCCGAGCCCGGGTCCTAGTTAAATATCCCGCGTGTCACTTTTAAGTGTCGGGGTATATAAGGAACTTTTCCACTTGGAAAAGTAAGTTGTTCAAAATATCTAAGAAATATCTTTTCTCTTTTCTCTCATCTCTCTCTCTAGTTTCTCTCTCTAGAACAACTCATATCTCTTTCTCATTTATGTGGATTCGTGATCGATTGTATGTTATGAAGTGATAACGGGATCCTACAATTGGCATCAGAGCTACGTGTGGATTCGTGGTTGATTCGTGTGGTTCAACAAGATCAAATTCGTGGGTCAAAAAGAAGTCAATAGAAAAAAAATCAAACCCGAAGAATGTTTATGTTATTAAGCAAGATCTAGGCATAAGGTAGCTAATTGTGCAAGAGAAATCAAGTTAAAAGGTCAAAAAGGGTGATTATAAGGCGATTTTTGGTAAAAAAATCGTATTTTTCTAGGTTGCGTTTTGACAAACTAGAAAAGTTCTTGTTGCGTTTTGACTTTCTTCTTGTTGCGTTTTGATTTTCTTCTTGTTGCGTTTTGATTTTTTGTTGCGTTTTGATCATTGGTTGCGTTTTGCCTAATTTGAAGACCTATATTGCGTTTTGACTAGGAGAAACTCTGCCCAAATCAAGACTTCATTGCGTTTTGTCTCCAAGATTCATTGCGTTTTGACCAAATCTCAAGCTGTGTTTTGACCAAATCTCAAGCTGCGTTTTGATTAAATGGTCATTGCGTTTTGATTCAAAAGTCACTGCGTTTTGTTAAAGATCGTTGCGTTTTGCTTAAACACGTTTAGCGACATTTTTTTAAGTAAAATGAAATTTTTTCTATAGCTTTTTTAACTTATTTTTACGTCAAATCCAAATTTTGGTAATAGGGTAATTTTTTTTTCCGGTCGACACCCTTTTAGCGACACTTTTTTCGGGAAAAATTAAGTAAAATAAAAAAATTTCTATAGCATTTTTAGCTTATTTTTACACCAAATTTAGATTTTGGTAATAGGGTAAAAATAATTTTTTTTCATAATCCAACTGCGCCGAATTCCAAACAAACCAAAACCAAAACCATCAAGAAGGACTTAAACTGCACAAATCATTCACAACAAACAAACCATTAACTACCAACGATCATTCATTCACGGTTATCTAGTGATCTTGTAAAATCCCATTAATCATTTTGTCGGTTTTGATCATAGACGAGTAAAATCCCGTGAACGTGAATTGCATACAGCCACAATTTCAATCACATCATATCCACTTAAGATCCAACAAAATCTTTCACACTTCATAATTAATAACCATTCATTCATCATGTCTACTCCAGTCAACACATCCTCGACAGATAGTCAAATGCATAATAATATCATGGCAGCTGGGTCAAAAGATCGTCCTCCAATGCTTGGACCAGGAAGATATTCACAATGGAGATCATGTTTTCTACGGTACATTGACACAAAAAATAATGGTGCGAGGGACTGAAAAAATGCATACTTAATGGTCCCTACGTGCCAACAATTAAGTTTCATTATCTCAACACATGAAATAACTTAGAAACACTTCTCAATTACAGAAAACACTTTCACGAGATGGATTCCAAATCCGCTCTAAGTGTGATCAAAGTATCAGTTTGTAAGGTTATTAACCTCTGACTTGTTAATAGCCTCTCGATATTTAATTCCAAGATCATTTTCATCAATCGAGAAGAAGAGAGAAAACTTCAGAGAATTAACACTAAAATGACAGCTCAAACATGTCAAGAAACAATCATCCATAACATGAACTCCTATTTGAGCATGTATAAGAGAAAGAGCAAGTCATGAGCAAGAGCTTAAATGACATTGAAAAAGTTGTGTGAAAGACAGTTGGGCAGATTCAATAGTGCAAGGTTCCTCAAAGAGGTCAATCATCGTTACAAGTTCAGGAGATGAAAGCAAGCATAGGGATTGTATCAGATGAAGAGATTGAATAAGCAAGGAATTGGAAGCACATTACGGTTTCATGGCAAAGATTCAGGAAGTCTTACCTGCAGAATCAAGTTCTACTGATACGCCATTGGAACATTCAAAACAATGATGAAAAGAATGTGTTTGCCAATGAAAGACAACATTCAGAGAAACATGTGGCATTAATGTTCGGATGAGCGTTGTTGCGCTTGCTAATATAATTGCAAATTTTAACTCTGATACAGAGGAAAACAAAACGATTTTAAAGCAATTAAAGAAAGCAAACGCATCATTGACTCAAGAATTGGAAAAGTGCAAAACTAACCTTGATGAAACCAATAGTGCTTTGGGGGAGGCTATTAGTTGTCGGGATAGTTGTCTAGATTGGACGTCAAACAAACGAATAGTTTAAGAGTATCAAAGCCTTTAATGACCGGACGATTGATTATGAGATTCTTCAAACAAAGTTAAATGAAACTCTAGGACTATTAGCTTTAAAAGACATTGAAATTAAAGAAGGTTTAAAGACAAAATCCTATGAAATTTTAGTTCTTGATCAGAAACACGATGAAAATTAGTCCAAAAAGAGTCTTTTTAAACTAGTCACACTGGAAGGTTTATCTCAAGAGAATACAAAGGTCATTTCGATTTAAAGGTAAAGGAAGAAAAGATATTAGACAAGAATGATTGAAATGGACAAACAGTTAAAGTTTTTGAACGAAATTGTTTATACTCGTAATCAGTCAATTCAGACCATTCATATGTTAGCACCTAAATGCGCGACATATAATGGTAGACTAACCTTTGCCAATCCAAGGTACCTCAAGAAAGCTCAATCTGAAAAGCCCTGTTTGTATGAGATCCCATATGATAATTCTGATCATGCAAACAGATTTGCCCCTGAAAGGGAAGAGACCATGACTCTTGAAAATGAGAGTAGATCAAAATTGAATAAAGACAGTGAACCAATGATTTACACAATCAGAATAGTCCTTATGAAATTTTTAAAAGGACCCTCACTGGTGTAGTCTTTATATCATTTGAAACGCGCAAAAAGAAGTTAGGAAGACATGAGGAGAAAACTAGTTTTTTAGAGACATAACAAACATTGCTAAAAACGTGCCTTCTACCCGTTTTCAAAATCCTAATTATTAGTCCAAAGCAATGATTTTCGACGATATTACTTGTAAATCTTTTCATTGGTGTCGGGCTAGGAGTAAAGTGTTATTTAGTTTGAATGATTGGCTCAAGAATACTACTTTAATTCCGATGTATTAGTTAGCTTCTTGCTAAGTCTTCTAATAAAATTGCCGTTCAAAAAAAAAATCCCAACAGCTAGTACTAATAGTGTTTATGTAAACGAATACAGCAACTCTTGAATCTAATTAACACGCGAGCTAACACCAAAGTGATAGAGTAATACAATTGGAAAAAGGAGAAAACCAAACCCTAAAGGGTGTTGGTTTGGCCGAATAGCTATAGGAAGGAGAGGGAGAGATTTAGGGATCTTATCACAAAACACATATCATATAATGAACCTCAAGACCTTCTTATATAGTGCTATGAATCTTGTAGGGAAAGAAAACCCCTTGTGGGTTGGGGTTCGGCCGGCCCAAGGGAAAGAGAGGGGAAACCCTCTCTTTCCTTTTTCCTAATTTTCACATTAGTCCTTTAACTTTTAATTACTAATGTTTATCGTTTATTACTTTTGACGATCGTTTACAAAAACACTATTTAAACATTGTTTACGTATTAACGTGTGCGTCCCCTTAGGCTCGAATAAATAATCCGAAATCCGTAAAACAATGGGTAAAACCCTTATTAACCAAACGAGAAACTGAAACGACACCCCTAATAATAGAAGGTGCATAATGACAATTGTCTAAAACAATAATTAAATCATTCGGTAAAACTAAGTCAAAACTTCCAATAGCTTCCACTTTTGTGCGCACACCATTGCCCACGTACAAGTAAAGACTACCACGCTTCAGCTTCTTTGCTCCTCTAAGTACCTGTTTTGTGTTACAAATGTGAGTACCACAACCTGTGTCATACACCCAGGAATTTTTAGGAAATGCAAATAATTCAATAGTATAAATACCTAAAGAAGTGGATGCAACATTTTGACCTCCAGTTTTCTTCTTATTTTTCATCAACTCAGCCAGATACACATGACAGTTCCTTTTCCAATGTCCTTTCTCTTTGCAGTGGTGACATTGTCCATCTTTTGTCGGACGCTCTTTCTTGTAAGGTTGAGGCTTTTTGGGTTTAGTAGGATAAGAGTTTTTAAGACCCTTACCTTTCTCTTTCCCTTTAGCCTTACCTTGCGGTTTATTCTTCTGGACTCTACCACTTTGAATCGCCATCTCTTATGGTGTAGAGGAAGCACCAACATCTTGCTGCTTGTCCCTCTTAATGCTTTACTCAAATTCAATAAGCAATGATTGCACTTCACTTATTGTCTTCTCCATTGATTGCATATTGTAATTTTGCACAAAAGCTTGAAATTCACTTGAAAGTGAATTCAAGCCAGTGTTGTAAAAAGCGGTCTAGGCGGCCGCCTAGGCGGTCCCCCTCCGCCCCGATTTTCAGCTAATCGGCTGATCTAGGCGTTTTGGTCAAAAGGCGGTCAACGAACCGCCTAGGCGGGTTAAATCGGCCTAGGCGGGTCAAATCGGTCAACGAAAGTCAACAAATCGGCCATTTTTTGTTATTCGGTTTCTGGTTTTTTGGTGTTTTTCCGATGGAGGAGTTGAAGAAGAGTAGAAGAAGAATAGAAGAAGAATAGGAAGGAGAGGAAAGAGGCGACATATTTTATTTAGGTTAACCTAATATTTTATATGGCTATTTTGTTACATAGTGGCCTAATATTTAAGTTACACCAGTTAGGCCCAACAACTTACTTGGTGGGCTTTAGTTAATACTTAACTAAAATCATATATAATGTAATTTTTTCAACATAAACATAAGATATAAAACTAAAAATAATAGGAAAACTAATAAATTTAATAAAAATATTTAAATTATGTCAAATTTCTATTAAATAAATATTAAAAATATTAAAAATAATAATAAATATATATAAAATGTTAATTCGCCTAGGCGGATTCCGAGCTCGAAGGTGGTCGACCGCCTAGCTACCGCCTAGCGATTTTTGCAACATTGGTTTTCACACAGTAACAAGGAGAGTGTAGTTGTAGTTTTAAATTTATTTTTAAATGTCTTAATTTATGTTTTCTTGTCTTAAAATTTTTGTCTTTACATTTCAAAGCCTTGTAATCCTTTTACAGTTAATGAAATTTCAGTTTTCCAAGTTTTCAAATTCTGTCTTTTAAGCTTATGCATTCAAGTTGTTTTGTGTTCATAAGTCATTCTTATAAGTTTTTCTAAGCTTATAGAAACTGTTTTATTAATATAAGTTCATATAATATCTTCTGTGAGTTTCATGTGTATTTGGAATCAATAATTTGGAAATTCTGAGCTATTGGAAGATAAGCTTAAAAAGGAAGAGCTTATGGTTTTTTATTTAGACTGCTTATTTATAAGCTGGGTAGGTTAGAGCTTATAGGAATTTCATTCATTCCCTGTTTTGTGAATAGGGAATAGGTAAACTTAACATTTTTTCATTTTTTTGCATTTACTGTTCAATAGCTTACCCTGCTTATTTGTGCTTATTCTTTTAACAATTGTGCTTATTCTGTCTTTATCATGCTTATTTGATATTAACTTATGCTTGTTTTGGTTTATTTCAGCCTAAAAATGTGTTTTTTATTTTTAAATGAGTGTTTGGGATAAGTGTCAAAATGGGTCAAATTGGTGATAAACTCATTTGGATCATTTGGTGAACTTTAACCAGCCTTTTTAAGGCATTCTTAATATGTTTTTCAAAGGTTTTAAGTTTTAAGTTTTGTTTTAAGTCTTTTTCTCAAGGGCCGTGTTTTTTGTCTGTGGTGACAACAGGCCATATGGTACTCTTTTGTTTTAGGGCTTTTAAAACCATTTTAAAACTTAGTTTTAGTGTTGTTCTTAAGTCCTTAATGCAGTAGTGAAGATGTCTTTAAGTTTACTTTTTTAAGAAAAGGTTTTATGGTTCGATCTTATACCCAACAACATCTTAATTTCACGACGATTCTGAAGTCATAAGGTGGTTAGGTTAGGAATCAATCCTATGATCCAACCAGAACCGGAGGATCTACCCAAGGATAATCCAAAGTTAGAAATAGCAGTCCTTAGGTATGATTGGAGATGAATGTATATGGGAATAATGCCGACTAAGATTGAGCTAACACTGGAACAATCACAACAAGGTGTTAGTAATGACGTCTTGGTAAGCATTGAAGGCGTTGAAGAATGAAAAAGAAATGTATGGATAAAGGGTCTAAAGAAAGAAGCCCTCCACACAACTTAAGGCAGAAACCGGGTCAATACATATGCTGTCAGAATCACAAGTTGATTGCTGACATTGAAAACGACATCATGGACCCAGTGATGCAATGCACAACCCTTCCCAGCCATTCGGGTTTCTCTCAACAGAAACTTGTCTCATTTGTCACGGAGATACACACGTTATCTATTGACATCTCACTCCGAGATTGTTGATATTGAATAGGTGGCAATATGCTCCAGCCTCCGAGTACTAAAACCAAAATGCACTAATCGAGTCTAGAGCCAAGAGATCAATAAAAATCTCGTTAGGACACATTCCATTTCAAACACTTGTTGAACATCATCAAGTTCACAAGCTGTTATCAAGAGTCCTACGCAATATCATTGTGATATTTGCCAGAACATCCGAGTGATACTAATGTATTCACAATGAAGATGGAAATCCTGCTTGAGCCAGCATCAAACAAGCTCTTGGTAGGTGACTTGCGAGATTCTATATGAATCAAACTTGTGACAACTGGATATCGATTTGGTCCAGTAAATGAATTGACGGTTGATGAATTTTGATAAAAACATGACACTCTCGATGTGTTACAAAAACTCTTTAAAGAGTGACACGTCGATTGATTTTCAAATCAATTTTCTCGTTTATCACTAACGTAAACCTGCAGGTCAAACGGTGGTAACGACAACCTCAATCCCATTCAAATGCTCAATCTACGAAGACATACAATCTAGAAAGCTCAAGATTTAAAGACAAAGACTTCCGCTAACTCTGATTTGAAGCTTTCAAGATAATGCAAAAGTATGAGCATGTTGGTCAAAGACATAAGATCGCAAGATGGCATAGACGATAAAGACAATGACAAAGGCTCAAAGTCAAGATCGCAAAGCATGAAGGAACAAGATTACAACGAAGACAAAGACCAAGAACACTCGAGCTTAAACGACAAAAGCAATCTCACTGATCTCATGAAGGAGTGTCATCAATGAACTCACTTCGGGGGAGATTGTTAGCCTCAATTTTATTGAGTCAATAAAGGAAGCTCGTTCCCGTGTTCAATACCTCACTTCGGGGGAGATTGTTAGCCTCAATTTATTGAGTCGAACAAGGAAGCTCGGTCACTCTACGATGGAGCTTTGGTCTTTAATTAGTTAACGTTGTAATAAGATAATATCGGGAATCGGGCTCGATAGATAATCTAATATTGTATATGTTTTGGGTTTAATCCCAAGCAAAACCCGAGCCCGGGTCCTAGTTAAATATCCCGCGCGTCACATTAAATGTGTAGGGGTATATATATATTTAGATATTTTCTAAAAATATCTAAATATATATAGATATTTTCTTTTAAGAAAATATCTAATTTCTCATAATCTAGTTTTCATTTCTAATAAATCTTTTTTCTTATTCTCTCTCAACTCTCTCTCATCTCTCTCTCTTTTCGATCATCTCTCTCTCTCTACTTTCTTGATTCGTGGTTCGGGTTATGAAGTGAAAGTGTAAATCGGAACCTACATTAAGTGTTTCTACACTAGAATTGGACTCATAAGAGTCAAAATTACTGGTTTGAGTATCAAATTCACTAGTTTTAGACTTTTTTGAACCATATGTGAACATAGAATCATCTACTTCCCTATCATGTCCTGAAGGTATATAATTTCCTGTCATTGGAAGGGGAAATGCATGCATGCCTTCAGCATTTGCAAATCTATCATGCACAGGACTATCTTCTACATCACTTGACCTACTGTCAAATACACTTTGAAAAACTTCATTTTCATAACTTAAGACACCATCATGTTCTTGATCTCCATACCCAAACCCAGATTTGTCCCTTTTACTCATTTGACTGTTTTGCAATTTACTAAGGCCTTTAGAAGAACTTTGGAAATTCTCAAGTTTGGTTTTTAAATCTTCTTTTTCTTTAACAGCTTCTGCTAACAGTTTCTTATGATATGTAAGCACATCAGTTTTATCATCTAAATCAATTTTCATAAATCTAATCTTTTCCTCATACCAAAGTTGATTTTTCTGATGAGTAACTAATTGAGCCACTACCTTTTTTAAAGCTTGAGTATAGGCTTGAATTTCTATACTAGCATCACCAATTTGTTCCCTTTGTTCATCATATAATTTTTTAAGTTTAGCATAAGATTCCACATATTCTTTAGAACAAGATGTTACCTTAGTGTTTGAGCCTGAATTGCTGTAAGCCATCAAAGTAAAGTTTTCTTATTCATCCTCTGCATGATCAGTCCAATCAACACCTTCCTCATCAAGAGTTACTAAAGCTTTAGGTTCCTCCTATTTTCCAGGTCTCCTTCCATTATCTTTTGATTTATATCCAGTGTTCCTTTTTTATCTGCCTTTTCTAGCAAAATGCCATGTCTTGTGACAATTGTAGCATTTAACTTTGGTCGTGTCAAATCCAACTGGTTCCTTGGCATCAAAATGCAGCTTTCTCCCTGTCTTCTTGTTGAACTTCTTCAATCTCATGGAAATCATGGCCACTTGCCATTTCAACTCCATCTCTTCTAAATCAAACTCATCAAGCTACTCCAGATCTTCATGATCCAAATGTGGACCACTGGATTGATTAGCAAAGAATGAGTACATGAGTTCATCAGTGTATGAAGAAGAGTTTTCCCTTTGTGAGTTATAGCCAGAAGAAGTAGAAACCCCATAAGCAGTACTAACATCATTAGTACTGTTAGTGCTTTTAGAAGAAACAAGGGTGGCCTTCTGTGTACTAAAAGATGATACAGTAGAGCCTTTAATATCAGATTCAAAGACACTAAGATTGTTATAGAGATCATCAATACTAAGATTATCCACTCCTGGCTTGGTCCTCATGACTAAGGATACTTGAGACCAGGAAGAAGGTAAAGACCTGAGGAACTTCTGATTGGCATCTTCAGTGGAGACACCTGCACCATGAATCTCAAGTTGACTCAGAAGACTTTGAAACTTGTCATAACCTTTGTGTAGTCCTTCTGAGTTGGACACTAAAAAGCCTTCAAACTGTTGCTTTAAAATGTATTTCTGCATCTTCTTTGCTTTATCATTGCCACCAAATCTGGATTTGATAGCATCCCACGTATCTTTAGCATCAGTCATCTTGTCAAATTTTGCTAAATGGTCTTCTGGTAAAGCCATAAGCAAGGCGGTCCTTGCTTTTCTTTCTATTTCTCTGGCTAAATTTTCTTCAGCAGTTTTAGGAGGCAGAACCTTTATTACTCCATTTGTATCTATTGAGACACTAACAGGACCATTTCCTTTTTGTATTACTTCCCATATAGGATAGTCTGTATGGCTTAAGTAATGTTCCATTTTCATGGCCCAAATTTCATACTCACCTTTCTTCAGAATAGGGAGTTTAATGGTTGACACGGTGTGAGGGGCTTGTTGTGTTGGTGTTTGTGGTTGTGGTGGTGGTGGTGGAATTTCATCATCTGATCCTTCCATTGAATAGATCTGAAAGGTAAAAGTTTATAATTGATGTGTTTAGGTTCTTCTTACTTAGAGTTTCTCAACAAGCTCTGATACCACTTGTTGATCCCAATCTGAATAGATCTTTCTAGCCTGTTAAGGGTGGTAGCCAATCTGGATAGATCTAAACTAACTACAACAGAAACAATGACTATGAACAATATAAGTTATGCGGAAACTAACTTATACTGCTAAGAAGAACAATGAATGAAACAAAATTTTGATTTCTATTAATCTACTAGATTACAGATTACTAACTATATATCTTGGTGAAACTTGTATATGAAAACTTATATCTAACTAATGCCGTATGGTTCCTTTTATACACAAAGGAAACCCTAATGGGCTTACAAAACGCGTTATGTGATCATGCATATCTATTCCTAATATATCCCATGCATATCACATAAGCAATACTAACTTCATATGCTAGCAGTACTAACTTACTGCTAACAACACTAACTATACTGGCAGTACTAACAATGTACTAGCAGCACTAACTATTATAACTAGCAGTACTAAATACTTAGTCTATTTTCAACAATCTTTATTAGCAGCACTAAGTCTTCACTAACAGTACTAACTACAACTAGCAGCAATAAGTTATAGAGACTTCTAAATCCCCAACAAGTTTTAAAACAATTACACCCCTTTCCCATTCCTTATACACACACGAACACACTACAACTTTAAACCTTCATTGTTGATTTTCAAATCTTCAAGAAATTGTTCTATCTTCATTTTAATCTTAAGGTACACTTGTTTTAATGTTAAAACTTCCATATATCAAACCAAATCTTGGAATTTTGCTCGAAAAACCCTAAATTTGACCTAACTTTTGTCAACTTAAAAAAGTGGATGAAATGTTAAATTGATTGAGGGGTTTTAGTCCTAGAGGTGTCTAGATGCTGTACCTATAATAGTTTTTAATGCGGATAACATATTCATACGTTTTAGATGATTATTGATGTCGAACTTATGTAAAATGGGCAAGGACTTGTAAAAGTTCAAGGGTTTGGGTTTAGAACTGCTATAATGATTGTTTGTATGCATTTGTGTGTTCTTAAACATGCTTATATGTTAAAATCTTGAAGAGTTTGGATTTTTGTATTCATATGAGTCGAATGAGTCAAAAGGCAAGATTTTGGTGGTTAATTCGTGAGTTAAATGTGTTAATATGCTTCCTAGATGCTATGTGTTCATGTTAATGTAGATAGTAAAGATAGAAAAGGTGTAAAATGTTGATGTATATGTTACACAGTCGAACTATACATATTAACACAGGCGAACTATACACTAGTTGTTAACACAGGCGAACTATACTTGAATACATAAGCAAATTATACATTAATATTAACACAGGCGAACTATGCATATATACACAGGCGAATTATACACTAGTGTTAAGGCAGGCGAATTATACACGAATACATAGGCGAATTATACACATGGCTCAGTAAAGGCGAAGTATACATAGGTGTACAAGCGAACTATACAGTTGAGTCAACACAGGTGAACTATACAGATTCTATAGGCAAACTATACATGATTTTTTCATGATGAATTAATCTTGTAATCTTGGTAATCAAGTCTTGTAATCTAATCTAAGTTTAATTAAGCCTTAACTTATGACTTAGTGATTAATTTAGGTCTAGTTTCTCCTTAGAAATCTTTAGTGATTGCCTTGGTTTATTTTAATTGCCTATAGTTAGTGTATTGTTTAATTTTGTGTTTCTTCTATGTATTAATATTTTGCCTAGTATCTGTGTGCATAATTCCTAGTGTAAATCAGTCTTGCATCTATAGTCATTCATCATGATCTAGATTGTCTTCCAGTGATATATATATTTTCTTGTATATGAACTGTATGCGACAAATCTTAGCAGAATCATGTCTTCCATCACTGCTCAACAAGCAAAACTTGATCTTGAACTTGTTCCCAAGGAGAAAAGACTAGAGATTAGGAAATGCAATGGAAGACTCAATCCTGGAAAGATACAAAGAGAACCCACATTTCAAGTTGTTCTAGATGCTCTTGCCCTCACTCCATGCTACTCTGCATTTCTCATCACTGCAGATGTTCCAGAAGTTTATATGCGTCAATTTTGGGATTCAGTTTATAAGCATGACACTTTCTACAGATTCAAAATGGACAAAAGGAAAAGATTCAAACCCACTATGGAAATATTCAGAGATATCTTTAAGATCTGCCCTAGAGTACAAGGACAAGACTTTGATGCTCTCTATACTGATGAAGAAATTATGTCTTTCTTAAGAGATCTT
The DNA here is from genome assembly GCA_026074375.1 of Tanacetum coccineum. Lineage (NCBI taxonomy): Eukaryota > Viridiplantae > Streptophyta > Magnoliopsida > Asterales > Asteraceae > Tanacetum > Tanacetum coccineum. The sequence goes on from BQNB010131435.1 coordinate 15,843, forward strand.
GGTCACACTAGGGAAATCCATTCACTCAATGATGTTGTTGTTGATCAGATGCATCAACCATGGAGAACTTTGCTACTCTCATTAACAGAAGCTTATCTGGAAAGACATCTGGTCTTGAAAAACTTTGTCTCTTCAGAGCATAAATCCTTTGGGGTATGTACCATCAGAAGAATGTGCACTATGTTGAACTACTTTGGGAAGACTTCATTTACCAGATTGAAAACACAGCCTATAAAAAGCAAGAGAAGATGTACTATCCTCGATTCACTAAAGTTATCATTCACTACTTCCTTACTCAAGACAAGACACTCTCCTAGAGAAACAAGATCGGGATGCACACCTCTAGGGATGACTATTTGATTAACACTTTAAGATTTGTCTCTGTAAAAGAAGAAACTCAAATCTATGGTGCTATACTTCTTGAATCTTTGACAAGTCCTGAGATGAAGGAGACCAAATCTTACAAGACTTACTTTGGTTTTGCTACAGGAGCTACACCCTATAAGAAAGCGTGAAAGTTCAAGAAGCTAGCTTCTCCTAAACTCACTATTGTCCCAGTTTCAACTGAAGAACCTACATGAAAGTCAAAGAGAGTAAAGAGACATGTAAATAAGTCTACTAAGGCTCCAGCAAGAGGTGTTTTTATTATAGAAACTCCTGAGAGGCCATTGTCTAAGAAGAAGGAAAAGGTAGATGTTACTCAAGGCAAAGGAATTGAATTACTCTCTCAAGTGGCTTTAAATGAAGATGCTCAATTTAAAGAAGTATGAAGGAAGAGTATGAGGGACTTTCACAAGACTCATCCAAGTGGTTCTGGTGTTGTAAAGATCATACCTTTGGTTACAAGTGAAGGAACTAGTGTTAAACCAGGGGTTCCCGATGTGATTGAAGAAGAATCATCTGAAAGTGAAGCTGAATCTTAGGGAAATGATGTAGATGATAGAAACAATGAACAAGACTCAATTGGTGAAGAAAATGATCAAAAGAATGACAGTGATGATGACAAAACCCAATCAGACAATGAAAATGAGTCGGATTCCAAACATAAAACTGATGAGAATGAATCGGGTTCCGAATTTGATCAAGATGGAAATGAAGAAGATGAAGAAGAAGTGAAGGACGAACTTGTTAAAACCCCGTCCAACGATTCTGATGATGAAGATGAAACAAAGATTACAGATAAAGTAGAAGGTGATGAAGATGAAGAGATAGATTACACTACCAGTCAGCTATACGATGATGTGGATATGTGGCTGAATGAACCAGTTGATTCTGATAAAGGGTTTGTTCAATAAGAGGGTTCTGATGCTGCAATGACTAACGTTCAATAAAGGGAATGAAAATCCATAGATATTACAAGTCATAGAAGATGCTCACGTGACACTTTTGATTGTTCCACAGAAGACTGAAGTCCAAGTTACCAGCTCTTCTCATTTATCTGACTTGGTGGCTAAATTCTTAAACTTCTCAGATATTCCCCATACAGATGCTGAAATTGTTTCTCTAATAGATGTTCGCGTCCATCATGAAGTACCAAGCAAGCAAACTCCCACACTCCTTACGGTACCTAGTATGTGCTTAATTACACATACCATTTTCCATTAAAACTGGACTTAAATGACCAAAAACGTACCAAAAATACATTGTATTTATATGTTTTGCATTTGTATTGTGCATGAAACAGATATCCAAGAAAAGGACAAAATTAAAGCTAAAACGACAAAACCGAGCATGAGAACGGAAAGAGCGTGAAAGAAAAGTCAAATCAAAGCCAAAAGTCAAAAAGTCAAAGTCAACCAAAGTCAACCCCGACAAAGTCAAAGTCAAAGGCGGAGCCGATATCGAAGAAATGTTAAATGGGCCAACCCGTATCCATCTAATGGGCCGAGTCAGCCCATTTATACATTACATGAAGACTTGTACAAGAAAAAGGCCTAACACCTTTTTATTATTACCCGGCCCAAGTCCTAGGCCCAAACTCCCTTATAACAAACCTGTTAACAGTTACCCCTTAAACTTAACTCTGTTAGTCCTAAAAGGGACTAACGGTGCAAACAACCATATACCTTCAGGGACCAAACTTGCCATTTCCCTAACTTTTAATAATTGTGCCACTACTGTACATCTTCCTCACACCAGACAAAACAGTATTCCCTTTTTTCTCCCCTTTGTCGACCAGCTCCTCTACACACCTCACACCTTATCCCACCACACAAACCAACAAATGATACCTTGGCAATCCCCTAACACCATATTCGTCAAGGAATGAGGACAAGTAATCAAGGGTCAATATCGTTGCGATTGGGCTCCAAGCAAAATTGATGGCCAAGATGAAGACTTGACTTATCTCACACAACAAGCACATCTTTAGTTCTCCTCACAGAAGAAACACATCCTAGAACCTTCTTAGTCTCTATATAAATAGGACTTTGTAAGCCCGAATGAGGAATGTAGTAGTTAACCTAGTTTTTAGTTTTTCAGTCATTTTTAATTATTGTCTTTAAAATTTCAAGTCTTGTAAACTTTTTAATCTTTAAGGAAAATTTGAGTTTTTAAGTTATCTTTTGAATTTCTTTTGTTAAAAGCCTTTCACAAGCTGTTTTAAGCTCTTGTTTAATCATATAAGCAACCTGTTTTAATTTAAATATAAAGTACTTAAGAAAATTTTACAAAAAAAACTAAAAAAATCCAATCCCTAAATTACCACAGCTTAATAGATGATAAGCCAAACTTGGATGGGCTCATGGACAATACTAGCTTGTCTCTTGACAAGCTAGAGCTTGTAGATTAGCTTATTTATAAGCTTGTTTGCCCTGTTTAAGCAAGGGCCTTTATAAGTTTTCATTTCTCAAATTTTAGCTTATTTACTATAGCATAGCTTATTGTGCTTATCTCTGCTAATTCTTTGCTTATTTATGTTTATATATGATGTTTGTTTCTT
>BQNB010131436.1:0-18783 GCA_026074375.1 Tanacetum coccineum
GAGCCTTTTCTCAACATGAAAATGAATATCTAATCGATGCTTGGCTTCGTATGAAGGAAATGCTCAGAAATTGCCATGGTCATAATCTTTCTAAAGGCAATATTATCAAAATCTTTTATCATGGTCTCAACGAAATAACCCAAGAAGTTCTAAATGCCGCAGCCGGTAAAATTTTCCTCTATAAAATACCAAATCAAGCTTATCAGCTTCTCGAAGATAAAGTCTTACTCAAGCTCGACAGGGCTAAAAATCAAAAAATCAAATCATCTTTTAAGAAAACCGTTGCTTTTGCCAATGAAGGTAACAGTAATTCCGACACTAACAAAATTATGGCCTGAATGGATGCCATGACCATAAAAATAGATGCTCAGTACAAAGAACTCCAATCTCATGCAAAAAAACCAACACCCGATCTTGACGATGATGACATACCTATGTCTCGTGAAGAAGAGGCTAAATTTATGCAAACTTTCTGTAAGACTCGTTTTTACATTGATTATCGCGACGAAGATTCGAATCACGATAATTGGAGTTCAAGCGGATGGAATGATTACAACCGAGACAATTACCGATCCAACACCGATAATAAATCCTATGATCTTCAAAGGCAATTCTACGATTTCATGAAATCTCAGCAATAAACCAACGGTTTTGTCAAAAAGACATTCATGGACCTCAAAACTCAACTCAAAACAGTAGCTAAAAATCATCAAGCTTCAATCCAAAACCTTGAAACTAAGTTCGACAGACTCGCTGACAAGTAATCTGGCCAACCTTCTAGATCTCTTCCGAGCAACACTCAACCAAACCCATGAGGTAACAACTCTAAATCCTATCAACCACCGCAATCTCATAATGAGCATGTGAATGTCGTATTCACAAGAAGTGGTAAATCCTATGATCCACCAGATAACCTAAATGCACCAAATAACCTAAATGATCAACAAAATTGTTAGCCTCAAAATATTGAGTCGAACAAGGAAGTTCGTTCATTAGTTAATTAGGCCGGTCATAATTAATATACGATTGTAAAAGCTATCGGTAAACGGCTCTTGTATGTAAGCTATACCTTTGCAGCAGAAATTGTCGAAAGCCTAAGTAAACCCGAGCCCGTCCCTTAGAAATACTAAAGGCAAGTAATCACTGAATTACAATGCTTATATCTTCATAAAGTCAGGGAAAGTGACTGTATTTTACAAAAGCTTTCTGAACAAATTGAATTTGTAAGTAAAGAGATTTACAGTGAGCTTTTACGAAGTTTGCTAATTAGAAAAAACTCCCAATTTCACTGAAATCGCTTTATCAACAATGTCAAGAACAACGTGTAAAAATGACACAATTTGCAAAGCAAATGGCGTCACATGTATTTCAAAAGAACGTGAACAATACATTGAAATGACAAGATTTGTAAAGCTCAATCTGCAATACATGAACATTGCAATCAGTGAGTTAAAGAAACTCATTGACAAATGCAAAGAAAATCTGTGGACACTATTTGATAAACCACTGTTATTCGAACAACCAAATGCCAAAGGATTCCAAAACCATCATTCTATGAAAACCGGTGGAGTGACTCTTTTTCAAACTCTCTTGAGAGAACAAATTTTGCAACGAAAAAGTCGGTTTCAAAAACTAAATAGTCAAAGGGTTTATCAAAGACAGTCACTCCATAGAATTTGCCTCAAACAGCAACGCAAGCTGTAAGAAACAACAATGTGATTAAACCAGGCATGTATCGAATTGCAAGTAGTAAAACACAAACTAAAGCACCACAGTTGACTCAGACTTCTAGGAATACTATATCCTCTGTGATTCTACATCTACATGAGTACTCACAGAACATAATGTTAAGTATTACCACAGCCTAGACGCAATCAAATGAAAATAAGTCCTGCCAAAGAACACTAGGCAATTTGAAAGTTAAGAAGACTGAAGTAGAAGACCACCCTAGGATTTCTCATATTTCAAATCAAACAAAGTCTGTAACTACGTGTAAATGAAATTTAAATAAGAACCATTCAGATGTTATTATGTTGTGCTACCTGTAGGAAAATGAGTGTTTTATTTTCGAATCATTATGCTTGTGTTACAAATTTTGTTGAATACTTGAATGCAAGAACTAAGAAGCCTAATGTAAGTCCTATAGTACTAAAAGCACAAAAGATCAAGCGAAACATAATCTGTGCAACACCCATTAAAGAAAAACAGTTGCATCACAATCCACTACACAAATTCTAAAGAGATACATATGATGCTTATTAAGTAGAACAAGAGTAATGGCGTGGAAATGATGATAGCACAATAAGCCATCAGCATACTACATGTTAATAAGAACAAGAAAGGAATGGTACCTTACAGTTAGAAAGAAGTTAGACTAAACATTTTATTTTGCATAGATAATGTAATCTAGGAAAACTAATGTCCTTTAAAAAAAAAAAAAAACCTTCACACACACTTTAAGGATCCAAATTGTCATGTATTCCATCATCCTTTAATTCTCTTGCCGATGTACAACCATCCTATTCATTTTGCTCGGGATTCACAAAGCACATGACGGGACAATCTATCACTGCTTTGCAATTTAGTTGAAAAATATTTGGCACCGTTCTTTTTGGCAATGATCAATTGCCTAATTCCTTAGTTTAAGGAGAATTCTGGGTTCAAGAAATATACATACAACATGGGTTTACTATGTCGAAGGTCTCATCATACTCTTACACTGTTGGTCAATTCTTGAGATGCGGATTTGGAGTTTTGCATTTCAAAACACGGTTTTGTTAGAGATCTTCTGGTAACAACTTACTAACCGGTAATCGTGGAACTGATCTCTATACATTTCTCTCAAGAAACAACCTTCATCACTCCAAAATGTCTCATGCGGCTAATGCAACACCAAACTCAAGCAGTGGATACTGCATCGCAGATATTCACATCTCAACTCTCAACTCGACTACATCAACTTGCTTAACAAGAAGGATGTTAGTGATTGGTTTACCAAAACTGAAGTACATCACGAATTAACTATGTTCCTCTTGTGAAGTGAGTAAAGCAAAACAAAGTTCATTCAAGTCAAAGACTGTTCCAAGTTCAAAAGGACGGTTAAATTTGCTTCATATGGACTTATGTGGTCCAATGCGGGTTGCTAGCATAAATGGGAAGAAATATATTCTGGTAATTATCGATGACTACTCCGATATCCTTGACACTCTTTCTACGTTCCGAAGTATGAAAACACCCAAAGTTTTAAAATACTTTTCACAGATGATCCAAATACAACTCAAGCCTAGTAATTTAATTCGCACTGACAGAGGCACTGAGTTCTTAAACAAGACACTTAATGCATTCTTTAAAGAAGAAGGAATTGAGCATCAAACTTCTACACCTCGAACACCTGAACAGAACGGCGTTGTCGAAAGACGAAACCGCACTCTCGTTGAGGCTGCTCGAACGATGCTTATCGACATCTAAACTCGTTTAATCTTTGGGCTGAAGCAATTGCAACCGCATGCTATACTCAAAACAGATCAATCATCATCCCAACTCATGAGAAAACGGCATATCACATCATTAATGACAGAAAACCCTCAATTAAACACCTTCACATCTTTGGTTGCACTTGTTACTTAACAAGAGATGGTGAAAATTTGGATAAGATGAAAGAAAAAGGGGATCCGTGCATTTTGGTGGGATACTCCACTCAGTCAAAGGGATATCGTGTCTACAACAAGAGAACAAGGTTGATAGTTGAATCCATCCATCTCAGATTTGATGAGATCAAAGAGATGTCAGAGACGTCTGTTGCTAATGACACTTCAGGCCTCGTTCCCCAACGACAAAAGGCGTCAGATTATGACAACCCTGACCCCGCACCAGAACTACAAAATGTTTCTCCTTCAGCAGATACAACAGTTCCATCACAACAAGAGTTGGATCTTCTTTTCGGTCCTTTGTATGATGAATTTTTCAATGATGGTACTTCTCGTGTCAACAAGTCATCTTCTCCCACCGATAATTCTGCTCCACAAGACACACACCCTTCAACGAATATTCACCCTACATCAGAACCGACAACTCAAACAAATGTTCATGCTGAGGAAAACAACGATAATCAAGCAGAATTTACCAATCCTTTCTGTACACCGGTACACGAACATGCTGAGTCTTCCTCACGCAATATTGGTAATTCAAATGTGCATACCTTCAATCAACCTCAAGATTCAGAATACCGATGGACAAAAGATCACCCGTTAACTCAAGTTCGTGGAAATCCATCCAAGCCAGTGCAAACAAGATGACAACTTGCAACAGATCCTGAAATGTGTATGTTCGCACTCACCGTGAGTATTGTTGAACCGAAAAACATTAAGGAAGCAATGGCTGATTCTGCATGGATAGAAGCAATGCAGGAAGAACTTCATCAGTTTGACAGACTACAAGTCTGGGAACTCGTTGACAAACCTTTTGGCAAGAACGTAATCAAGCTAAAGTGGTTATGGAAAAACAAAAAGGATGAAGACCAAACTGTAATTCGCAACAAAGCACGACTTGTAGCAAAGGGTTATGCTCAGGAAGAGGGTATTGATTTCGAAGAATCATTTGCTCCAGTTGCTCGCTTGGAGGCTGTCAGGATTTTTGTCGCATATGCTGCACACAAGTCTTTTCCAATTTATCAGATGGACGTAAAAATGACATTTCTTAATGGTCCATTGAAGGAGGAGGTTTATGTTGCACAACCAGACAGATTCGTTGATCCTGATCATCCAGAAAAAGTTTACCGTCTAAGGAAAGCTCTATATGGATTAAAACAAGCTCCGAGAGCCTGGTATGATGAACTCTCAAAATTCCTGATTTCCAAAGGTTTTACTAAAGGTATCATTGACCTGACCCTATTCACGATAAAATACGGGGAGGACATTCTACTTGTGCAGATTTACGTTGATGACATTATTTTTGGTTCCACAAACCCTAAATTTTCTAAACGATTTGAAAAATTAATGCATAGTAGATTTGAGATGTCCTTAATGGGGGAAATGAAATTCTTTTTAGGACTTCAGATCCACGCAATCCCCACAGGTATTTTTTATCAATCAGCCAAATATACATTAGGAGATAATGAAGAAAACATGGTATAGACAACAGGACCACGCATTGGTACACCAATGGCACAAAACCTAAATTAATGCAGACTTAAGGTGAACGCGTGAGAGCCAAACAGACTACCGTGACAAAATCGGGTCACTCATGTATCTGACGATCTAGTAAGACCAGACATAGTGAAAGCTGTAAAGTTATTGTGTCAATATATACAAGCAAGACCGACCTGAAAAATCCCTCAAAGAGGTTCAAAGGATTTCGATACTTAAGAGGTACCATTCACATGGGACTCTGGTATCCGAAGGGTTCTGGCTTTGAACTAACAGCTTTTTCAGATGCCGATCATGCCGGTTGCCTTGATACTCGCAAAAGCACTTCTAGAGGAATACAGTTCCTAGGTGATAAGTTAGTCAGCTGGATGTCAAAGAAGCAGGACTGTACTGCAATGTCATCAGCAGAGGCTGAATACGTGGCGTTATCTGCAAGTTGTGCTCAAGTAATGTGGATGCGGACACAGCTTCAAGATTATGGCTTCAACTACAACAAAATACCGTTGTATTGCGACTCTCAGTCAGCCATAGCAATATCATGCAACCCCGTGCAGCACTCCCGTACCAAGCATATCCATACTCGGTATCACTTCATAAAGGAACAGGTTGAAAACGGTATAATTGAATTGTACTTTGTCAGAACTGAATACCAATTGGCTGACATGTTTACTAAAGCCCTTCCCGAAGAAAGGTTTCAGTATCTCGTCAGACGAATTGGTATGAGATGTTTGACTCCAGCAGAACTGGAGGTTCTGACAAAAGAATCTGCTTGATACCTCATCAAACATCAACATGTACATATTTTTGAAAAAAAAGAAAAATACAAAAATATAAAATTTCAAAAAGAAAAATACAAAAATATAAAATTTCAAAAAGAAAAATACAAAAATATAAAATTTCAAAAAGAAAATACAAAATCAAAAAATCAGAAAATGTTTCAAAAAATATTCTTCTCGACATGTCTCTTGGAATCGATAACATTTACGTACCTAGAAATGTTGATTAATATCGACACGGGCGTGTAAATGAAGTTCGAACAGGAGTTTCAAATGCTTTTAAAACATGTCATTTCTATTCCATAATTTTCTTGATGAGGCTTATGTGCAAAATCAGTACGTAACCCGACTCAAAAAAAGAAAGCTTATCTATAAAGATAACTTATCTTAACAACGAGAAAATCAAGTTTTCTCGGTCCTGAGCTGTTCCTACAAGACATTCAAAGTTTTGAGCTCAAGAAAAAGGATAGTGTACGCATAAGTGCACTTACCTAAAGTTTGGAAGAGAAGACTTCTAACAATGATGTTTTTTTCAAAATGTTGAACAAAATTTTCAAGAATTTCTCACTGACATTCATAATCTTTCAAAATTGTGTGTCCAACACTCCATCTTTTAAGGGGGAGTTTTTCGAAAAACAACATAATTAATGAGTTTGGATACATCATCTCACGACCATTTCTTTATGTAATCAAACATTCACAAAAAAGTCTCTTAATAACAACAAGATAGATAAAGACAATTCAAAAAGAATGATAGTTATAAGATGACTAAGTGTTCAACCTCAATTTTATATTCATTTTACAACTTGGTATCATTGTTTTTGGTGTCAAACATATGTAAAATTGAGGGGGAGCAAGTTTATGTTCCATGTAATTCATGCTAAGAAAAAGTTTTCCCCATGGCCTTTTCAAGACAAATTTTAATCACACAGTATTTCAAAATCTAAGTGACTTAGAATTTAAAAATAAGGTCGGAGAAATGTCATTAAAATGTGATTACTAAATACTCCAAAGTGCTAGTTCAAAACGGTTTCATGGTTTCGATCTCATACACTACAACATCTTTATTTCACGACGATTCTGAAGCTACACTAGAGTGGTAAGTTATTTAGGTTTTAGTTTGTCCTATGATCCAACCATAACTGGAGGGATCATGACAAAGGACACTCCATAGTTAGAAATAGCAGTCCTTAGGTATGATTGGAGATGAATGTGTATAAGGGAAGAATGCCGACTAAGATTGAGCTAACACTGGAACAATCACAACAAGGTGTTAGTAATGACGTCTTGGTAAGCATTGAAGGGGTTGAAGAATTAAAAAGAAATGTATGGATAAAGGGTGAAAAGAAAGAAGCCCTCCACACAACTAAGGCAAAACCGGGTCAATACATATAGCAGTAAGAATCACAATGTGAATTGCATGACATTGAAGACGACATCAAGGACCCAGTGATGCTATGCACAACCCTTCCCAGCCATTCGAGATTCTCTCCAAAGAAACTTGTCTCATTTATCACCGAATACACTCGACTACAAATGACTTTCTCACTCCCAGTTAGTTGATATTGAAAAGGTGTCAATCTACTCCAACCTCCGACCACTAAAACCAAAATGCACTAATCGAGTCTAGAGCCAAGAGATCATAATATAAATCTCAATAGGACACATTCCATGACAAACACTTGTTGAACAACATTAAGTTCACAAGCTTGTAACAAGTGAGTCCTACGCATTATCCTTGTGATCTGCTAGAACATTCAAGTGATACTCTTTATATCACAATGACGAATGGAATCCTCCATTGTCAACATCAAAGAGCATTGCGGTAGGTGACTTGCGAGATTCTATAAGAATCAGGTTGTGTCTACTGGATATCGATAAAGGTCAGTAAATGAATTTGACGTACATAATCAGAAAGATTGTAACTACTATCACTCTTACCGTGTTGTCTCAATGAGACGTAATACCAGTAATGATAACTAGCAAGCAAGGCAAATCAAATACATCAGAGGTAAGAAACCCAACGAGCATAATGATCTGGAAACCCCAGACCATGAGAATCTTTGACTCATACCTGATCAATGTACACTATTTAAACTGTAAAACTGACCAAGTAAACCGGAGGTAATCTAACCATATCCGACGAATGACAAAGCCATATACCGTCCACCCGCTTCTATTGCAAACAGTTTTATTTTCAGGATACATAAAGAATGGAGATAGGTTGATGCCTCAATCCACAAAATCGGATTCATTCCCACATGCTATGCACAAATCACAAAGACATTCCATAAGCATCAAGATACAATGAATCTGAAAGCTCAAAATTAAAGAACGAAGACTTCCTCACAAACTCTTGATATACAAGATCTTCCTTCAAAGAGATCAAGTCCCTATCAAGGAGACAATTGTTTAGCAAGCTTTCAAAAAGATGCAAAGTATGAGCATGTTGGACAGACACAAGATCTCAAGTGGAAAAGACGATCAAGACGTAAGGATAAAGATTTAAAGATCTCGGACGAAAAAGACAAAGTCAAAAGACAATGACAAAGGCTAAAGATCAAAGATCACAAAAGCATGAAAGGAAACATGCTACAACGTATATAGAGACAAAGAACACCAAGAGCTTAACAACAATAGCAATCTCACTGACTCATGAAGGAGGTGTCACAATGAACTCACTACGGGGGAGATTGTATAGCCTCAAAATATTGAGAGCTCGAACAATGGAAGGTTCATTCATAATGTATAATAAGGTCTCGGTCCCACTAAATAAATATACGTTGTAATTAGGCTAGACGGGTAATTTGGCACTTATATTGTAATACTAATCGGTTCACGTGTATCGGGCTAAAGCCTAAGTAATCTCGAGCCCGGCCTGTAGAAATACTAAAGGCAAGCAAGCCTTTTAGTCTCACTATAAATAAACCCCACTCCAAGGAAATAGAGGGTGTTGTTCAATATGTAAGAAATCCATTTGCAAGTAAATAAACCAATTTCACATCTCTGTTTCACGTCTCACACTTCTTCCATTTTCCTTCTCTTTCTTCTTGAATTCGAGACCAAGTAATGAAGTGAAGTGAATAAGGGTTTACCAACACAGCACACTCATGAATGAAGTCCCTGACCCAAAAATAGGTAATGGTTATTAAGTTGTGGCAATAACTCACTGAATCCTTTGGCATACGATCTCCCAAACACAGTAAGACCCTGAAAACAATAGCCCGAAGATAGGAGGGAAAGTATTGGAGATAGATAAGTTCAAGTACTTATCCATCTGAAGTCAAACTATCCTAAATAGGATATGAAGACAAGGTCAGTGTCACTACTGACCTTAGAAAGTGTGTTTGTCTTATTTCTAGATTAGAATTGTAATAGAGACAAATTGTACAATATAATCAACCTTGGGACATGCACTTATCACCCATGTGGGTATGACCCTGCCTAAGCACTATAAATAGAGATGTCTTGTAAAGGAGTAGGTTAAGTTTGTACATTCAAAGTTGCATCTTTCACAAACACCTACTCCTCCAAATCAATAAGTCCCTAAACAAGTTCAATTGGTTAACATAGTTGTCGACTTAGCATAATACTTTGATTTATGCTAAACTGTTAGTGAGGAGATCATACACACACACACACATTGTCATTCAATCCTTATTTTTGTTCAGTAAACAATGGGGTATAGTTCTTAATAAGATTTATAAGAATTAAACGTTAAAAATTAGTTTTATGTTCTTTACTTGTTTGCTTTTATATTTGTCAAAACTGATTTTCATTACATTACTTCAAGCTATGAGTTAGTTTTATCTTAACTTTATAGTTTTTGGTAACTAGCTCAAGGGGAACAACATATGCATTGAATCACATGGAAGCACTAAGGGCGGAGATCAAGGCGAAGTATAATTTACCATATTAGTTTACGTTTATTATTTAGTATGTTTAAGTTTTAATTTATCTATGTATTGTTTTTAATTTCGTACGTTTCAGTTTTTAGTTATTTATGTATTATTTTTAATTTATGAATAAAAGTTTTTAATTTCGTACGTTTTACGTTTTTAATTTCGTACGTTTTACGTTTTTAATTTCGTACGTTTACGTTTACATTAATATTTACGTTTTATTAATAAAAGTAATTAAATAAAAAATGGGTATGAAAAGTGGGGTGTGGTGACTAATACACTTGAATGATGAGGTATGGTGAAAAAGGAGAGAAAGCTGAGGTGGCGCAGAAGTGGATGATGAGGCTTGATGACCACTACTTATGGCCTAACGAAATACCTGACTTAATTTTATTTATTCCCAAAATTCTCATTTTGGTTAATTGGTTTCCTCTATTTTTTACCGCCAACTCTTTGGCTATGACATGTCCTAACCAAATGTTGTAGTGTTGTTTCCTCAGTTAAACCGGAAGATATGTAGTCCACACATGTCGCACCTCATGATTGCGTCCTATAAACCTCAACCCTTAGGCTAACTATAATAAGAAAGTAGTCGTCACTGTCACATCAGCGTTAATCAAATTCACAACCAACTTAGTGTAATAAGTCAACGTGGTCACCACTAAAATATACCTCACAAAAATCACTTAATAAATCACCCGCACCCACAACAAGCTCGTACGACTCGATCGTGTAGTCGACCGAGTAACCCAAGACGCGTCAACCTTTCGAGCCGTAATAACTCAAGACGCGTCCTTGATTGTTAGGTGGGACGAAAACGCGTCCAAAACGTCCCATTACATACGGTCCTATATGCATCTCATTTCTTCAACGATTCTAACTCTATATATTATCTGCTTACCATCGCAACATTTTTCAAATGCTACTCGTCAGAATAATCACAAGTGGAATGCAGAACCAAATAAAACGATATTTGCCAACTTAAAGTACTCAAATACGGAGTACTACATACAGGGGTGGCTCAACCTTCACGGAAGTCTAAAGCGAAGCTTCAAAACGAGGCTTTTTAAAAAACTTTTTTTCGCAGCGGAAATTATCACCGGATCTAAAATTTTAGATAACTAAAGGAAAATTATTTAGATCTATAATATAGATAAGTATTGAAATAGCATAATGTACAATGTATATGAAATAATGTGCTATAAATATCCTTTCGGGGGTTTTTATCATAATTATGCTATGTTTTCTTCAAATTTCAGTTTTACATTTACGAGGCATGCAGACCCGTGCGATGCACACGGGTTGTATGTAGATGTTGAGTGCTTGTGTTTTGAGTTAACAGAAGGTTGAACGTCTATGCCCTTCAAAGTCATTGCCACTCTAGAAACAAATGACAATTGACCTCAAGACCAAAAGGAAAACCTTTCATCATGTTCGTAAAATATCTTTTTTGAGCTAATCTATATATGAAGAAGAATGCAAGATCTATGTAACTTAATCTTTACTCTATAACTTCAGTATCATCCAATTTTATAGGTAGAAGAACATTTAAGAATTGATTGCTAAGAAAAATGAAAGGATGTGTAATTTATATGCAAACACTTTACATCTTAAAGTTAAAGTGATAGAAATGCAAATTTCTTAATAAAGATCATATAAATAATGCACTTAATTTTGCTCCATTTTAAAATTTAGAATAACAAATTGCATATTGTCACCCGAATGATATTAATTCCACATCAAAGAACTTCAACTCGATATGTAATCTTTAAGCATTAAACAATAATTGTCTCGCTCCACAAATTTTATTCGTGCAACATCAAATTTAAATACAAATTGTCTTGTTACTACAAATTGCTATACTTGGTCAGATTCACATAGTAAACTGCTAAAGAAGAAAGAATAGACAAAGAAGGCAATTCTCTCGCAACTTGGAGGTGCTGAAGTTCTAAGCAAAGTTTTTTGGTATACCCATCATTTTCCACAATCTCCAACGACCTATAAAAATATTCTTAGGATGAGCCACTAATATTTGGCCTTTTACCTTGCACCCGTTGACCCTATGTCGTCCATATCATATCGATTATAGCTCCGCATTGAACACCCTGCCCATTTTCGTAAGGCAAACGGACTTGAATCCCGAATGAGGCCTATATATAAAGCTAGTAATATTTATCTCAGTCACCTGAATTAGTTATTCGACTCAAGGGTTTTCCACTACAATCCTCCAATAAGCTTAGCCAAACACCCCTTTATTCAAGAACATTGTGCTTCAGTAACCTTGTGTCTGTCAGCCTGCCACCAAAGAATCATAACCCCCACCCGTGTATATTCAGCAGACCCTCTCACTTTATCAATAAAAAGTATCCAGTAATCTTGCTTGCCAAAAATCCTTCACAAATTTGTGACCAAGCTCAAAACTATATAATGTCAGCATGTGAAACACCATTTATAACTTTACGGAATTTAAAAGACTCGAGTAGCGAGCAAACCTCAAAACCTGCTACTTAACGTGTATTTATCACTGACTAAGAGGGTGTATAGGATCACGGTATGAAGGAGATTATTTGCTAAGTGTGTATATGAATCTGGTATGACCTGAGACAAATCTAATTTCTAGATATACAAAGATGATTACAACCACCTACCTGATCTAAAGCTGACGGACATTGTGATTCATTAACAACCTGACTTCTTCAGTTAGAGCCTTAGCCTCCAATTCTTTAGCATAAGAGCTTTTTTCCATGTTTTGTTACTTCCTAACATCTCGCATTCTCGCCTGATGAGAACAAAGAAAGCTTGTGAGATTGAGAGATTGCATTAGAAATGGAGACTTCAAAGTCTTCAAGGATACATAGTGTAATCGATGACACTAACTTCGAGTAAGTGCTTCAAAAAAATACAAATGAATACCTTCACATAGAAGTGTACACCTTCCTAGATATATGTAGGCTGAGATTGGTTCTGGAAGATAAGTACAAAAAAAAGGAAAGACAAAAACAGGTGAACATAGCATTGGGAGCTGATTCAACCACTAATGATATCTGAATTCTATATTACCTAAAGGTAAAGAATGTGGACGTGTGGCACGCGTTTGCGAAATCCGCTCACTATTGCATCAGTCAGTAGCAATACCTGTGAAATCTGCTCATTATTTGGCAAAGTAGGCTGCTGAGAAGGCCTTGTCCTGTCGCAACAGTGTGGGGCTTCAGAGGCTGTTGCCCCATGGCCAACTTGAGGGGCTGAAGTTCGATGCAGAGCCAACGTTGTTGTTGTTCACTGACTTTCGTTGTTTCTTCTGGTTCATAATAAACACACGAAACACAGTTACACAAATTGGGACGATAAACACAACTATAATCCTACAATATCAGTATTACACTAAAAGCGGGGTAATATAATACATCATATAAAAGCTGTTAAGAAACGGCGTACAAAGCTGTTAAAAACACCATAGTTAAGTTCTAAAATCAGTGTCCTAATTTATGTATGCAATCCCATACTCCAATTTTTGCATATGTAAGACCGTGTAGGGGTGTTTGGGATTAATTATTAGACGTTTTCATTTCACAAAAACATAATTAGTTTTAGACTTAAGTGTATGGATGAAGGCAAGCTGATTAAGCTTACCTGATTATTTAACGGTTAAACATCCAATTTAGCACAATCAAATAATAATTAGAATCGCCAGACCCTCATAAAACTAATTATCTGAGTATCTCATGTTGTGACACCATAGCAAATCCAAACACTATCTTCGAACTGTGTTTTGTTACACTTTTATCATAAGCATTGTCATTTATACCCCACTGCTATATAACAGGGTGTTCTGTATTGCTTATTATAAAATCCTCATCTAATTAAAGGAGGGTGTTTCAGACTGATTATTTCTATCGTTTATGCTTCTGCTTATTGATAAGCACTTATAATTATTTAACTATCGTAATATTGTTACTTTATGCACTCGTAATATTGTTATGCTTCTGCTTATTTCTATCGTTTATGCTTCTGCTTATTGATAAGCACACATGCACTCGTAATATTGTTACTTTATGCAATGCAACCTACTGAGATTTTATGTTTTTGGGCACAACTATATAGCAAGTGGAAATTTCGTTATATACTGAGTTATATCATTATGATATGAACTTTATAAAAGTATTTACTTAAAAGATAAGGCACTGATAAAACTTTTGAAGAGAAATAGGGTACGTAAAGTAGATGAAACTTTATAAAAGTATGGTTTGTGCATGAGCAAAAGAAGACCGTCTTAATTGAATTTGACTGTATCAATTCAATTTGCGATGTCTAGCCTTTAGCTACTTTGCGATGGAATTTAATCTACAAACTTAGCATTGTGACAGATCACATATATAGTGTTGTGCTCTTCACATTTAATACTAAAATATATTAAAAAATCATCAACGCAAATGGCTTATATATAATTGAAGTTTTAATAGAAATATACCTGAAAGGATTGTGAAGTGATTCTAGGGCAGGGGGTAGTCTCAAGGTCTATCACTAAATTCCAACTATTGGAGATGTAATCAAGGCTCAAAAAGAATAGAATCAATCTCTTCTTTTGTATTCTAAACACAGGAGGCCAGTGTCAGCTAATGTATCGCCCCAGACAGCAAACTAACTGTTCTTTAATATCCTGCTACTGCAATAAATGTTAATAAAAAAAGTCAATTAACAAATTTGAACCAAAAGTCAAACCACAATTTGAACAATAAGTCAAAAAGTATTAGTACTGTTAAGTAAAGCTGCAACTTTGTGAAATAGAGAAAACACATTATTGAGTAAAATGAGGCGTTTACGCTTTACAGATTGAAAGATACAACTCACCTTATTTCACTGATTGGCAGTCGGTCTTATTCCTTCTCAAAACTACCAAATCCACCACTTGAACGACCTCCTGTACTACTGAAGTTGCCAAAACCACTTGAACGATCTGAGCCAAATTTACCAAACCCGCTTGACCGTGTGTTGCCACCATAGTCGCCAAAGTCACTAACTCGTTCGGAGCTTCTATAATAAGTAGATCTAATTCACACGAATAAAATTAAGGTTATAAACAATAAGTGAATAGTTAATAATTGATAGTTTAATTGAAATTAAAAGGATAAATTAGGAACCCTTACATTAGTAATTGTATAGTGTTGTTTCATTTATACATAAGTGACACCATACCTGAGTTAAATGTTGACTATACCTATATATTTCAGGGTCGATTATGTCGACTTCTGAGTTTGAAAACTCGGAATGATGCCATGAGTTTGAACGATTTTTTGCAATCTTCTCCTTCTTTCTCTTTGATATACGCAATCAACAAGAAATTCTTTAACCCCTGTAAATTCACAATATTTAATCATCGGTGAAGAATATAACTCAGAAACAGCAAAATAAACGCCAATCAATCATACAAATAAACCTAAATTCCAACTAATCAAAACATAAAAACTAAAACCCTAATTTTTCTTATATAAATCTCATAATCAGCTTCATACCTGGGTTTAACAATTAACCTAAACAATCACGTAATAAATATGATTATTATGTGTTGGATGCCTCACCTGATTATTTGATACCCTCGATCTTCTATCCATCACTGCTGCTTTTTTTCTGGTTTGTGGGTTTGCGTGTGAGTGTGAGAGAGAGAGAGGAGTTGATTTGCGAAGCGATAAGACTATATAATCTAGTGATCTACCCTTCATGCTTTCACATATTTGGTTTGGTTCGTAGATGTACAGATGTATGATCAGATTCAATGGGTACGAGGTGATTAGAAGCACTACTTAGAGCATCTACAATACACTATTTTTTCTAAAGCTTTTTACTATTTCATAAAGTCTTTGGAAGACTTTTATGCATTGCATACATGAGCTTTTTCAAAAGCTTTTTACAATGACTTTTAGTTCTTCAAGTCTTTAAAGCTTTGTAGTTCCAATTAATGCATACACTAAACTACTCTTGAAATTCTATTTTAAAAAGCTATTGTTAAAAGCTTTTACCATTGTAGTAATAACTATTTGCAAAAACTTTTTACACCATAAATTAATTGTATTAAATGCTCCAAGTCATTGAAGACTTGGAGCATTGTGGATGCTCTTAGAGCACTGGGTACAGTGGTGCCATGGCTCAAGCCATAGCACCAAAAGTGCTGCCACATCAGCAAAAGTGCTATGGCACCAGAATTGCTATGACACCACATTCAGGTGTCTCCCTCGTTGGCTCAAGTCATAGCTTATTTATTTTTTATTTAAAAAAAATAACAAATACACTTAACTTAAATAAACTTCATTAAATAAATTTCATTAAACTTAAAAAAAACATTACAAATAAAAAAAATTACATAATAATAAAAATACATAGAATTTAGTTATTGCAGTTTCACAAATGACCCATGAGGTCGTAGCGAAGCTCGTTGTGCACTTTACTATATCTAAGTTCTTTGGTTTTCCTAACATGTATATCGCATCGTTCGATCCATGTTCGTTGAATGTTCGGTTCTGGATTAACGAACATATCTTTAAAATTCGACAATTCGAATTTTTCCGATTGCAATATCATGTTGTGTAATATTATACAACAATACATGATTTTTTTTCAACGTGTTTATTTGTAAAGCACGTGCGGGTTGTCGTATAATACCCCAACGACCTTGTAGAACTCCGAAGGCTCATTCAATATCCTTTCTTGTGCTTTCTTGAACTCTTTTAAACTTCAAGATTTTTTCATCCCTTTTCTATAAAATGTCTTGACAAACGTAGACCATGTTGGATAAATACCATCAGCTAAATAGTAATCTTTCTTGTATGTTCTTCCGTTCACTACAAATGGAGCTTCCGGAGCCATATCGGAAAGAACATCATCAAATAAAGGAGAACCATATAACACATTAAGGTCATTATTTGCCCCCCGGAACCCCAAAATATGCATGCAAATCCATAATTTTTGATCTGCGACTGCTTCTAACATAAAAGTCGGGTATTTATGATCCTTTCTTTTGAATTGCCCATGTAAAGCTTTTGGGCAGTTTTTCTAGTCCCAATGCATACAATCAATACTCTCGAGCATTCCCGGGAGTCCATGTTTTTCTTCGTGCAAAGCATATGTTTTTTCAATATCCTCTAAGGAGGGTCTTCTTAAATACTCTTCTACGTATAAAATATATATGCATTTTGTAAAGTTGTCTAAACATTCGCGTGAACAACGCTCAGCAATTTGCAAATACTCGTCAAATGCATCGGCTGATGTACCGTATGCCAATTGACGAATGGCGGATGTGCATTTTAAAATAGGATCGATACTAGCACGACTGGTAGCATCGTAACCTTTTCTAAAAAAACGAAAGTCCTTGGGAAGAGGCTAAGCATCATAACTAGTAATATCATTGACTATTTGAGCAAAAAGTGTAGAACTCATACGATACCTTCACCTAAAGTTTTCTTCTGGATATTTAGGATGAGTCTCATCGTCGCTAAAATAGTCATCGAGTAGGTTTTGTTCCGCCTCCACCCGCTTACGTGGAATGTATGCACGCATCCTCTTAATACCCGATCCCGAACCCCCGGCTTCTTGATTACTCATAGCTAGAAATTGTTCATAAGCTTCATAACCCCGCATATATCTCTCCGCATCGTCTTGAAAATAAATATCGTATTTATCAACTATGGTTTTTTTGGAGAGTTGGGATCCATAGTGAATTTTTTTGAATGAAAAAAATAAATTCTTGAAGTAGAAGTGATATTGAAAGTGTGTGTAAAATTTGATATAAATGGAGGTATTTATAGGATTATTAAGGGGTAAAATTTTGAAAAAGTGGGTAATAAATACAAAAAAAGGCTCGAAACACCCCCCCCCCAACGTCTATATTTTTCAAAAAAAAGAAAAAAAAATGCCTACCGCGCTGGCTGGTAGCCACAGCGCGAAAGCCTATGGCGCCAGTAGCGGTGTGGTTGGCGATGAGTTTTTTTGGGCTGTTACCATGGCGCGAAGCCATGGCGCAGCCGTACCCCCTTCCTCTTAGAACTTCTCCACATGGATCTTTTTGGTCCATATGCCGTACGGAGTTACAGAGGAAACCGCTACACCTTAGTCATAGTAGATGACTACTCTAGGTACACTTGGACTAGATTTCTTAAGGATAAAACCGAAGCTTTCGATCAATTCGAAATATTTAATAAGAAAATCCAAAACCAATTAGGATGTACAATAGTGTCAGTAAGAACCGGCCACGGTAGAGAATTTGATAATGAAGTGCAATTTTGAGAGTTTTGTAATGCCAATGGTATTACTCGTAACTTCTCGGCTCCACGCACTCCTCAATCAAATGGCGTGGTTGAAAGGAAAAATAGGACACTTCAGGAAATGAGTAGAACCATGTTGAACGAGCAATCGTTACCACAAAAGTTTTGGTGTAACGCCGTAGATACTTCAACATACATTCTCAATCGAATCCTAATTAGAGCCATCCTAGGAAAAACACCTTATGAAATCTTGAGAGGTAGAAAACCTACTCTTGACTATTTTAGAGTGTTTGGAAGCAAGTGCTTCATTTAGAAGTGTGATAATGGTTTATGGTTGTCAAAATCAAAGTTGCATACTTTAGTGCCATATTTGATTATGACAAAAAGAGGAAGAAGATTTACAAAGATGTGCAACTTACAGATCCTTGGTGGAATTGCATGGATTAAGGGGATGTATGTTTCATTCATATATTAACTTTAGGGGAAGTTTGTGCTTATTTGGTTTTGTCATTATCAACTAGGGGAAGATTGTTGGGAAATATATTTTGAGTTGATAAGATAAAACAATGAATGAAAAGGAAACAAGAGGAACTTAAATAACAATTATGGAATTCAACAAGCTGGTGGAAGATATTCTACAAAAGATAAAAGATTCCAAAAGATATGATTCTTAAAGATAAAGATGAAGTTTATTAAAGAATTAAAAGAT
>BQNB010131437.1:0-18783 GCA_026074375.1 Tanacetum coccineum
TTTAAGGCTATAAAACTCATATCCAAACATCCCTACATGGCTGTTATCCACCAATCCAAACGCCCCTAATGGCAGATTTATATACAAATCCAAACGCCCTTTTTAACCACGATTTTACATCGGAAAAATAAATAAATGATCGAAAATAAATTATACGAAATAAATTAACAAAAGGAGGGGAATCACCACCACAAGCCCGATGATTGCAGTTTATTTATACTATAGAATATATCATAAAAATATAATACTTTTGAAAGAGTAATTAAGAAGGTTACCAAGTTACCCTTGATAAAATTCACTCTTAAAAATATATATAATATAATATATAATACGTATATTTAACCGGGTAAATATGATCACCCGGGTCGTTTCCCCAACGACTAGTGAAATTGAAACCTCGTTTAGGTTTGAATTCTGATTTGAATGAAGCAAAGATATTTTTGATAATCTATATCTAATAAAAAGCAACAATTTAAATTGAACAATTAAAGGCAATTAATTAAACAAATACAGGAAACAAATAAAACACAACGAGTAAGCAAATAGACTAGAATTAAACCCTAAGATTGCAAACTAATTTTAGATTATTTTTGAATTTTTTATCAATTAAAAACTATTTAATTCTAATTAAATCCTAAAAATAAAAAAAATAGAAAATAATTGAAATTATATTTTTCCTAGGTAAAATAAGTAAAAAGAAAATTTTAGAAAAAGGAATTACTATTTTTGGCTTTTTAGATTAAAAGATATGATTTTTCTAAAATTTAAACTAATTAAAAACTATAAAAATAATAAAATTATTAAAAATAGAATCCTAAAATTTTTATAAAAATTACACTAAATAAAGAAAGTGTGCAGAAATTTTATAAAAATAAAAGCCCTAATTTTTACTTTTTATTTAAATCTTAATTAAACTAATTAAAAGATAAACCCTAATTATTAATTAAACTAACTAGGGACTAACTATGCAAATACTAGAAGGACTAACGATGAAACTTAAAAATTACAAAAACTACCCTGAGGGCTAACCCCGATTTCACTCAAAGTCCTATTAAGCCCAAAATTAAGTTGAGATTTAAAAAGTGCTTAAAATGAAAAACTCAAAAGAGAAAAGTTGTAGAATAAGTTGGCAAGAACAACTTTAACAAAAGCACTATGGTATGAAAAGCACTAATAAGCTCAAAAAGAGCTTATCTTTCAGCTGAAAACAGTAAGGGGGTGATTGCTTTTGGTTTTACTCAATAAGCTGTAAAAAGCTCAAAATAAGTCCAAACTTAAAAACAAAAGTTGTTCTGATTAGCTTATGACTTGCTTAAACTATATTAGAAAAGAAAATAGAGATTACAACACTAGATTAAAGCTGAAATTAAAGAACAAAATGGCAAACTCTAGAAATAAGCAAAAGTCTACAAAATCCAATTAAGCTAAAGAACTCAATAAGCAATTTCAAACTATAAGCTTTTGAAAACTAATAAATCTACTTTACCACTATCTATTTAAGCTATAAAATCAACTTCCTTAAGCTAGAATTCAAAATTTTAAGAAACTAATTTACTACTTACTGTTTTTGGTCTTCTAAGCTTTTTAGTGACTTTTGAACTAGATTGTACTATAGCAATTAAGCTTAGAAATGAAAAATAAGACCTAATCTAAATTAAGCTATATCTAGACTATATGATACTAAAGAATAAGCTCCTAAATCCTACGAATGCTAGCTTAAAATTAAGTTAGAAATCAGCAGTACCTTCACTTGAAGGTGCTGCTGATGCACTTGACTTACCACAAAGAACAAGAGTGCAGGCAACCTAGTGGTTACTACTACCTTAAACACACTCAAATGAGTGTGTATAAACACAATGCAAGCAAAATCTAAGCCTTAAGGGCTTTGGATCAAAATTTCACAAGCAAAAAGAAAGGTACAAGGTACCCTGGTGCTGAGGTCATCATTATAAGCCATAACTTTTGAAAATCAGCAAACTAAGCTTTGAAATCTTTTGGAAACTTGTTATTTAAGAAAAACTCAACTGTTTGAAAAACTTTTACCAACTAGTATTGACTTTTTGTGGTCAAACCAACTTAAACCAAACACCCCTTTAGGACATGACAGATTTAAGAAAAGCTTTGGAATGCAAATCCATTGATTAAAACTAGATAACCAGATAATTTCTAGCTTATAACTAACTTAATTAACCTAAATTAACAACTAAATAAGTACTAATCTAGGATTTAAGCTATTTTTGGTTTTTTAAGGAGTTTATGACAGAAATGAAAACACCATGATCTAATGACTATAAAACTTAAAACAGATGCTAAGAGATTTATAATAAGCACAAATAAACACAATGAAGCACAAATAAGTAATAAGCAGATCTAAACTAAGTAAGCAATAAGACAATTATTTAAAGCTAGAATTAAAGGTTTTCAAAGAGAAACTTACAAATTACTCTAGCTAAACAAGAGTACCTAATTAAAGGCAGCTTCAAGCTCCCTAGCTTAATAATAAGCTAGGGTAAAAGTCCATGGGAGTCCATCCAACTTTGACTCCCCTTCCATTAAGCTCATAAGTCCAAATGCTTAAGGTATTAAGATTTTTAAGCTGATTTTAAGAAGTTTAGGTAAGATTAAATCTAATTGAGCTCTATCATGAGCTTAAAGACTCATGAGAGCTATAAGAGCTTAAAGAAGCTTATTGAGGGCTTATAGGACATATTTGCTTATTGATAGCTTAAGAATAAAAGAGAGATTAAAAGCAAACACTACTTTTTCATTAACTAGAAACTTCTGATTACATTATATCAATGAAAATTACAACTGAATTTTGAAAGGAAAATTACAAAAAGCTTTTTAAAAAAACTACACTTAAGCTAAAAATAAACTAGAAAAGAAGATTGATCCCGATGTGTGTGAGTGAGAGGTCCTTTTATAGCCATCTAGGGAAGATTCTAGCCCTCTTGAATCCCTTTCCAAACTTCCAATCCGTACCCTTGATTCTTCATTTATCATTGATCTCTATTTTAAGCCGTTGGATCGCATTGTGTGTGATTTAGGATTGCCAACGTATCATTCTTTGATGTGACAGTGTGCTTCTTTTGTGAGATCATTTAGAGTAAAATCCCATCAATCCTTGTGCTTTCACCATTGATGACGTGGCTTGAGCTTGAGTGTGAGCTTAAATAGTCCATTGAGATGACTGATTTGACCTTGTAATCTTGTTAGTGGGCTCTTGAATAGACTTTCTTGCCCCTCAATTTCAAAAACCCCTTTGATTTACCTAGGTGAAAGATTTGAAGACGATGGGTGAATAGTACCCCATTTTTGGCGCCCAAAGTTTTAACTGAATTGGGTTAAATTTAGTTAGAGTTTGGGAGAATTGCAAATCTAGTCCCTCTCTTTCTTTATTTCCTATTTAAGTTATAAAAGCACTTTCTGAAATTACAAAATTGGTTTTTTAAGGGTTAAAAGGCCCATTAAGGGTTCTAGGGCCCAATAAGAGGTGAGGGGTTTTTTTTGACTTTTTTGAAACCTTGAGGGTTAAAATGGAATATTTTTGGGTTTTGTCTTTTATTGGTTGACTTTTGTTGACCAATATTTGACCATTTTGACTGGATTTGACTGAGGCTTGACATTTCTGGCTTCGGCTTTGATTCTTTGGCTTCTTTTTGTACTCTTCTGATTCTCGTGTCCGAGCTTGCCCGTTTTTTGACTGTTTTCTTGTGATTTCTGATATATCCGTACCTGCACACACAAAACACAAATTCAAGCATATTTTTGCCATTTTTGGTCTGTTTTGGGTTTAATTGGGTTATTTTAGGTACAAATGGATATGTGTATTTTACACTTATCAAAATTCCCCAAACTAAACGATTGTGTGTCCTCACGCAATATCACATGCCTTATAACCAAATACCTCGAAACTTCCCCAAACTAAACCTTTGAAAAGTAGCAAAGAGTTTTGTTGAGAGAGCTAAGAGATCACAAGCTATAAAACACCCGACTTCCCATTTTCAAATTTTTAAGCATAAAAGGATATGTGTATTTTACACTTATCAAAATTCCCTAAACTAAACGATTGCGTGTCCTTACGCAATATCACATGCCTTATAACCAAATACCTCGAAACTTCCCCAAACTAAACCTTTGAAAAGTAGCAAAGATTTTTGTTGAGAAAGCTAAGAGATCACAAGTTATAAAACACCCGATTTACCATTTTCAAAGATTTTTTTCTTTTTTTTATGATTTTTCTTGATAACTAACTATCTAACTACAACTTATTTGTGTTGACATAATGTATTGTTTTCATTACCTTATTGGTAACTTTAAGGATCATAGAATAAAAAGCACAATTAAGTGTCTAAAAGATAACTTCATCATCCCCGATTTTTCACTTTTTCCCAGCTAACTATTAAAAACAAGATCATTGTTAATTATAAGTCTTGACATAACACTACTCATATAATACTAAATGATGTACTTATTTTTCTCCCGCAAATCTACTTTTGTCATTACTCTAAGTTTTTACTTAAGTCATATACCCGAAGCTCTTTACAGACTTTGTTTTCTGTTACTTATTAATTTCCAAAAAAATAAAGTCGGAACGGTTAGAACACAATAACTTACTGGTTCCTAGCCCTTTTTAAAAGATCTAAATGTCATCAAGATTAAAGTCCACATCAGGCAACCAAAATTTAGCTTTTATTAGACTACTTAAGCAAGGCCACCATTCATGTCATCATACCCTAAGGCTCCTTCTAAGACCATGATGGACCAAATCTTATTTGCACCATATACACCTTAGGCTCTTTAAGGCCAAAAATAAAACAAAAATTAGAAGTACATTATTTAAACCTCGGTCCTTTAGAGAGGTACAAACAGTCGGTATCGCCTGTTCCGACAAGATATAGCAAAAAACTATTTCGACTTCGGTACCCTTCCTCGACCTTTTTGAAGCTTGTAACATCGGTTGTGCGAGCCGATTCGGCAAGATGCAGCAAACTTTTATCCAGTCCTCGCGATTATTATTGAATTTCTACTTATTCCCATATCCTAAGGCTTTATAGGATAAGAAAAATATTATTAATGTTCGATACATATAGTATGCTAACATTACAGTATTCATGATGTGTTACTTCATCCTAATCACAAAAGGAACTAAAGAAAACTTCTATTAACCTAATTATTAACAAAAAAGAACGCACAATCTTTTATTAAAACAATTATATAGAGAGGTTGAATATAAGCTATGGAGGAAAAAAAACACAATAACGTTATGAGCTTGAAAGAAAGAAACCAACCCATTACGTTTAATGTCTGACTTATAAATACACTATCATTTCTCGTTCTTCGCAGTTAAATATCTCTAATAAAGGAAATTCCTGATAATACTTCAGCCTATTAAAATCCAACTTCGGCATCATATTAAAATCTTCTTGAGATTAGCAAAGTTTTATTACTAATGATTCAAGTCTAGCATTGTTTAAAGTCTACATGAGACTAGCACAACCATCATCATTAATTGTTAAGGGGTGAGAATAAGCTAGAATATACACGTTTGATCGGTCAAAATTACTTCATTATTAGATTCGTGTCTTAACATTATTTTTATTTTTATATTATTTATTTATTTAATTTTTATTTTTTTAATTTTGTTATTTTTTTTATATTTATGGGACTAAAAATTTAAAATTTTTGCCTAATTTTTGTGAAAAAAACGGGTTACGTGAGAGCAAAACATATGCAGATAATATGAATTCGAATAGACTCTCCTTCCCAAACTAAAACTTACAAAATTGTCCTCAATGTTTAAAGGCGGGGTGCTGTATTTACTAAGCCGTTTATGTATTATGCAAAAGATAAACGTGATTCGTTAGATGAGAAGGATATTGATTTTTCCCAAAACTAATTGCGATCAAAGGATGAGAGCTCGAGTATGAACGGGAACAAAATCAAACCACGGACACGATGAGGTTTCAATGAATTTGTTGGTTCGACGTATCCCTACTAAAATTCAACCAACAAACAAGCAACAAACGTTCACGAGGATATCTGAAAGACGTTACAGCCTCTCTCAACATACAACACATTAGTTTAGAATATGCAAGATAGATTGATATAAGTATAATGGAATGGGGTGTACTCCCCCACGAAGCAATGCTTGGTTTTGGTCACCGATGTCGCAAGCTCGACTCATCCCTGCATTTATTTGTACTTTGGGAGACGCAAGTAGATAACTTTCATTGATACATACCACATGGGCCTTATGATAAACGTGACGTTGACGGGCGTCAAAAACAATATTTTCCTCTCCTAAAGGATGGTAAATCAAGGAGATTCCTGGGTGTAAGGGAAATATGGGGAAAGAAAAATCCAAAATGATATTGTGAAGGGAATTGACATCTTCAACATTGATTTGGTTAGAAAGCTTCATTAGCACCAACATTCTTCACTAACCAAAATGGCGCTCAAAATGCAAAAATCATTTTATCTGGGTGGTGATGGCGGAGGCAGATGGTAATGACGGTCTTTGAAAACTAAAACCGAGTCCGGATGAAATGTTTCTTTGAAATTATCTCAATGTATCTATGATTCTTATCATGAAGGCTTGAGTATAACTAGTATACCGGTTATGGAATACTTTGTCTTCGGGGCACAGTATGAGAATTCTAGGTTACACTGGACTGGAAACTCCGCAGTGAATTGGCGAGTCGGAATCTTAACAAAAGGAGATGGTAAAATAATTGTTTCGAAGGAATTCATATGATTCGATGTTTTATAGTCCTTTTAAAAATCCTTTGGTTTGGAATAAGTGATCATTTAAATTCCAATTGGATTATCAAAAGGGATTTTGTTGGCATGACATTTGTATGGATTGGTACATCACTTGAAGCTTCTTCTTCTTTTTCGTGGATTTCTTAAAGTCTGTGGACTGAGATAATGAAGTTTTGCGTTTTTGATGTAAGGCGTAAGTTGCCTAGAGACTACATTATCTTTTTGCATTATCGCTATCGAGTTATTCATTTTCCAACACAAATAGGACCTAGAGAAAACATACGTGCGTCTTCTCATGGTCATACCTTATAAGCCGGTATAGAGTACAGGGATAGTTGGATTGGCTACTTGAAACTTTTAAGGGCGGGGGGGAGGGCAAGATTGAATTACCGGTTGGAGCGAATCCTCTTTCAAGATAAGCTTCATATTTCACTTGCTTTGTACGGGGATAGTAAGCATGTGAAGGATTTTGGAAGAAGCATGATTAATCCTAGGACATCCTTTCGTTCTCTTAATAAGAGAGGATTCACGTTGCTAGATTTGAAATTATCATCGAATTCGGAAAAGAGGTCTTTGAGTAAACTTGAAAATGTACTTCCATGCAAGTCCTTCTTAAGAGTTGAATCATCATTACCCGGTGGTAACGAATCAAGAGGAGCAAGTTCATCGGCGAACTTCTCAAAATTATCACTAGTCTTCACCGGAGAAGAACTAGGAGAAGGATCATCAGAATGAGTAGTGGTACTGCCACTAAACGGATCATCTTTTGAAAAATCGATTACAGAAATGGCGTGAACACAATGCTTATTTTTGTTTTTCTCAGATTTATCGGCATAATAAACAAGTTCATCCTTTCCTACTCTTAAAGTCAAAGTTTCTTCGTACAAATCGATGAGAGCTTTCGCAGTGCGAAGGAAAGGTCTTCCTAGAATAATAGGCACTCTCGGGTCGGGTTCAAAATTAACCACCACAAAATCCGCAAGAAAAGTGAAACCATCGACTCTAACTACAACATCCTCGGCTATGCCCATCGGGTGAGTAATCGAACGATTGGCAAGCTCGAGTGTCATACGAGTAGGAGTCAAAGCTTCAAGCTCAAGTTTCTTGTAGATAGAATGAGGTAAAAGGTTAATGCTAGCTCCTGAATCGGCTAAAGCACTAGTCCTATTGAGTTCTTGTAAAGCACATGGGATAAGAAATTTTCCCGGATCTTCGAGCTTCTCGGGAACTTTGTTCATAATGATAGCGGAACATTCAGCATTCACAGTTGTGATGGCGATCTCCTCGAGCTTTTCTTTGTTCCTTAGCAACGAGCTTAACCATTTGTTGAACTTTGGCATTTCGACAAGAGCATCTTTCAATCCAATCTCTAAACGGAGTTGCTTGAACATCTTCAAGAACCGGCTATGTTGAGCACTTGGTTTATCGTTCTCTCTCACTTTCATCCTCTCGGGGTATGGAAGTTTAGATTGATACGAATTAGGTTTGGAGAATTAGGATCAAGATTAACGGTTTTCTTTGCTTTTGGTTTTGGAATTTCAATGAAAATGGATTCTTCTTCTTCCGGAGATGGGACATGTGTGGTATTTTCCAAATTTGGATTTTGCACTTTTTCCGTTGACGTCTCCGGGTTTTGTTCTGGTTCTTTTTGGGGCAATGATTTTGCACTTTGTCCCTTGATTTTGAAAAGCCCCTTGTTTTGACTGTGGTGAAATATGAAAATGATGATGAATAGTGCTCGTGTGTTCTTGGCGCCAAAATCTTTGTTTTAACTGAATAGGGTAATATTCGGTTTGAACTTTAGGCTATATGCAAATGTGGTCCTTGTCTTTTATTTATCAAAAGTGTAGTGTTAAACTACTTTTGAAATTTGCAGTTCTGGCCCTTGTGGTTTATTGAAAAGAGAATTGGGCCTAAGGTTTGGGCTTATGGGCTAGGCATTAGATCCGGATATGGTGTGTTAAGGTATTTCAGGCCCATTAAGAGGTTTTGAGGCCCAATAAGGTGTAAGGGACCATTTTTGGACATTTCTGAAAATTGAGGGACAAAAATGAATTATTCTTGGTTTTGTCATTTTGTGTTTGACCAAGTTTGACCATTGTTGACTGGATTTGACTGGGTTTGACTTCCTTTTGACTGCAGCTTGACTTTTTCTTGGCTTTGCTTCCGGCTTTTGTTCACTCTTCCGTTCTCGTGTCCGTGCTTTCCCGTTTTTTGATGGTTTTCTTGTGATTTTTGTCTTATCCGTACCTGCACACACAAAACATAAATACAAGCATATTTTTGCCATTTTTGATCCGTTTTGGGTTTAATTTGGTCTTTTTAAGCATAAATGGATATATGTAATTCACACATATCAGTTTGTCGTTCGCACTCCAATTATACTTACCATTTGTATGCTCCCTATTTAAAGAGTATAAATATTATGGATAACGCTATTTGAGATCGGCCAACCTCTCGTTTCATATTTATGAAATGCATAGTATTTATATAGGGGCATTTGTTGCATGACACTATTATACATGTTATATTTTGCATCTTATTACAACCAAGTATATTTTGACTTTTTGATGTTCTATATTTGAACTTACTTTTATTGTGGAAATGTATGTGAATCTACATGTTACAAGTCTTGTAAAGGCGGGATTTGTAATAACATAGATGTTTTGACTGTGGTGAAATATGAAAATGATGATGAATAGTGCTCGTGTGTTCTTGGCGCCAAAATCTTTGTTTTAACTGAATAGGGTAATATTCGGTTTGAACTTTAGGCTATATGCAAATGTGGTCCTTGTCTTTTATTTATCAAAAGTGTAGTGTTAAACTACTTTTGAAATTTGCAGTTCTGGCCCTTGTGGTTTATTGAAAAGAGAATTGGGCCTAAGGTTTGGGCTTATGGGCTAGGCATTAGATCCGGATATGGTGTGTTAAGGTATTTCAGGCCCATTAAGAGGTTTTGAGGCCCAATAAGGTGTAAGGGACCATTTTTGGACATTTCTGAAAATTGAAGGACAAAAATGAATTATTCTTGGTTTTGTCATTTTGTGTTTGACCAAGTTTGACCATTGTTGACTGGATTTGACTTCCTTTTGACTGCAGCTTGACTTTTTCTTGGCTTTGCTTCCGGCTTTTGTTCACTCTTCCGTTCTCGTGTCCGTGCTTTCCCGTTTTTTATGGTTTTCTTGTGAATTTTGATATATCCGTACCTACACACACAAAACACGAATACAAACATATTTTTGCCATTTTTGGTCTGTTTTGGGTTTAATTGTGTTATTTTAGGTACAAACGGATATGTGTATTCTACACTTATCAGGCCCCAGAAAACTGACGTGCGCCATTTCTAGTTTTATTTTTGATTTTTTAATGTAATTACAATGGATTTGTGTTTGTGTTTTGTTTGTGACTGTGTGTGTGAGTGTGTGTTTACAATGAAGAAGACGATCCAAAATGGTTGAAACATTTTTTTAAACCTTTTGTATATTATATATCTAAGTTTTAATTCATACCTTTAGACATTTAGGTGCCGTTTGGTTTGTGAGTTTTCTCACCATACAATGACAATGATAGTGATACAATATGTTTGTTTGAGTTTTTATAGACCAAATAATGGAATCCATTTCATGGGCCTCATGTTGTATGTTCATAGCCTTATTTTTTTATTTATTTTTTGGAACGGCGATTTTATTAAGAAACTAGCAAGAAGCTAGCAATTACAAAGAAATGAGGGATGGGTTCTTAAGCCAATCGTTCCAACTAAACGAGGCTTTACTCCTAAAACAACACCAATAAAAAGATTTACAAATAACATCATCAAAAAAACAATCGCCTTATTAGAGACGGCCCTGACTCCCCCCCCTCGCCGCCCCACACGCCATCTTTATATCTCACTCCCCCCCTTATTTCGAAGCCATAAAAGCATATATAACCCCACATCCTTAGAACACACCTACTAGCATAATTTTTATTCTTAGACGGCACATTCCCCCCCCCCCCCCCCCCAATCACCCCCCCCCCCCCCCCCCCAACACTCTACTCTCCAAACACACACCACCCCCCCAAAACACCCAAATACAAAAAAACACACAAACACACACCACTCCTCACACAAGCCACCACCCCCCAAAAAAACTACACCCGCCCCCCCCCACATATCGATCCCCGAACCCCCCCCCCCCCCCCCCCCCCCCTTTAACTCTCACTCACGCCCAATATCTTCCAGCTTTCCATACGATTCCCCATCTCCATATCTTTGGAAGTCACCACCTTTCGAGGTAATATTCATTCGGAGCAGGCACTAGCAGCAGAGGGGGGCCAGAGCAGCCAGCAAAGCAAAGACCAGCAAGCAGCCAAAAAGGAATTGTTGGAGACATTTGTCACATGTTTAAAGAACATTCATGAATTAGTTATCTCCACCCCCATACAGCAGTCTTGCAGCACGTGATGTATCAATGTCAATTACCGCGTCTCGAAATGTTGAATCTATGTAGGCAATGAAAGAAAGAATTCGTTACCATATACCTTTCTAAGCTTATGAGTATTAACCTATTTGGCACATTAACGAATCCATTTGGTCTTTTGATCCCCTCCGGAAACATTTTATCATCGGATCAAGTTCCTAACGACGCCTACACCGAAAATAAGCTCAACTGAGCTATTCAAACGCTCTCATGTTATTGATCCGATTAGGTAGATAATAGTAACAGGCTGCATCAAAGCGGCAAGCTTTATCAGTTTGCGTTTGCTCAGCACCTCCTCTCGGTGTTCTGCGAAATGAGTAAGTTAAATTAGGCTGCACTAATTTACTCCCGACCGTAATCGTTTTGCATGATTCGAGAGCATAAGCTCGAGGGAATCTATCTTTTAATTTTCCTCCTTCACACCAAACGTCTTCCCAGAACAATGTAGATTCTCCGTTCCCCAATTTGATCCGCAAGAAATTCATCAAATTAATGTCCTTTTTCGACAATACATTAATTTCATTTACGATGTTCATCCAGCATGATTTAGTACCACTTCTCGTACCCGCACCAATGTTACCATCACCCCCATGAATAGCCTTGATAACCCTTGCCCATAACGATGTATCTTGAGTCAAAAACCTCCAAACCCATTTAAACATCAATCCTCTATTTAAAGCGTAAAGACTCGATACTCCAAGACCGCCTTTATCCTTAGGAGCTAGAACCTTATTCCATTGAACCCATGAAGCCTTCTTGCTAGAGACATCATGACCATTAAAGAATTGACAACGAATCGATTCAAGAGTACGAAGAATACCCGAAGGGACTTTGAACATAGACATGTGAAATATAGGCATAGAACCTAACACCGACTTAACTAAAGTAAGTCTTCCTCCAATCGACAACATTTTCATCTTCCATTTAGAAAGACGCCTCCTTACTCGATCAACAATATCATTCCAAGCCTGCAATCGATGCATAGCCCCGCCCACGAAAGATCCAAGATAAAGAAACGGAGTCTTAAGAACAAGACAGCCAAGTTTGTTTGCCGCCCTAGAAACATTGACATTATCCACGTGAATCCCCATGATTTTACTTTTACTCATGTTAATTTTTAACCCGGACACCCTGTGAAAGCACTCAAGAACATGAACTAACGTAGAAATGTTGCTCTCACTCCATTGACCAACAAAAACCGCATCATCCGCATAAAACATATGCGATAAATTCACCACACCACCTAAATTGATACCGTGAAACATTCCCTCATCAACCACCCGCTGAACCGAAAGATGAAGGCTTTCCATAATCAAGATAAACAAAAAAGGAGACAACGGATCACCTTGTTTTAACCCTTTGCCAAATTGAAATTCTTCCGTTGGGCTGCCATTAATAATAATAGATCCTCTCGAAGAGTGAAGACAACATTGGATCCACTTACGCCATTTATCCCCAAATCCAAACTTACTAAGGACGTCATCGAGAAAATCCCACCGAACCGAGTCGTAAGCTTTCTCAAAATCAACCTTAAAAATTAAAGTTTGTTTTTTTTTCTCTTGCACCATTGAAACACTTCATTCAGAATAAATGGCCCATCTAAAATCTGTCTATCCGCAATGAACGCGGACTGCACTTCATTAACAATACCCCCCAAGACACCAACCAGTCGGTTCGTCAAAATTTTTGCAATTATTTTATATATGCTTCCAATAAGACTAATAGGCCTAAAGTCTTTGACAAGATTTGCATCCGGAATTTTAGGAATTAGCGCAATAAATGATGAATTACACCCTTTAGGAATGTCATTATGGATGAAAAAATACCTCACGGCATCGTAGACCTCCCTTTCAACAAGATACCAAAAGTGACGAAAAAAGCCAAAAGTAAAACCATCAGGTCCCGGGGCTTTATCCGTCCCACATTCCCACACCGCCTTCTTGATCTCTTCATTAGTCACCTCGCTCTCCAATTCCCTTTGTTGATCAGGATGAATCTGTTTAGGAAATTCCATCTGAAGAGTAGCCTTACGCTCACCAGGCTTACAAAATCGATTTCTAAAATGATCGAGAAACTCTTTCTTCACTTTATTCGGACTGTCAACCCACATACCATCAACCATAACACCCCGAATGTTAAGGATACTACGTTTTTTATTAAGCATGCCATGAAAAAAACCGGAATTCTCATCCCCTTCAACTGCCCATTTGACTTTAGCCTTTTGAGCCATTTCCATCGAATCTAACTTGTCACATCGTTGAATCTTGTTAATGATATCCGCACGTGTACTGATCTCCTCTTCGGTCCCCTGTCCACTGTCAATGATCAAGTCAACAGCCTCAAGGTCTCTTTTGTATTGAGCTTTAACATTTTTCCTACATACCGTGCTAGTTTTACTCCATTCCCGAATATGATTTTTAAGGAATTTGAGCTTGCCCATCAATATCTTCATCGCATTTGAACCCACACAAGGGCTGCCCTTCCAAGTATCATCAACTAATTTACAAAAACCATCCATTTCAAGCCAGTGATGAAAGAAACGAAATGGCGTTGGCCCATAGTCGTAATGATATTCCCGAAGAAGAATGGGACGATGGTCCGATAAATATCTCTCCAAGGTAATAGCATTTATATTCGGACAAATACTTAATAAGCTTTCCGACACCAAAAATCTATCTAATTTGCTCATCTTGGTAGCGGACTTGTGACACCAAGTGAAATGACTTCCGCCTAAAGACACTTCAACCAACCCCGATCCCGAGATAAAAGAATTAAACAGTTGAGCACCATGCAAGTTAAAATTCGAACCAAACCTATCCGATTTAAATCGAACCTCATTGAAGTCGCCCATGATAATCACCTCCCCTTTCCATTTACCGATCTCCTGCTGTAAATAATCCCAAAGGCTTTGTTTATCTCTGCTATCCTGAGGAGCATACACCGCAATTAAAAGAAAATTATGTCCCGTCAAACGCCAACACCCTCGAATAATCACAAAATAATCCGAAATAGTAACATTGTTCTTGCAGAAAGAATTAGGGTCCCAAACACATAAGATGCCACCCGAATTCCCAACCGCATCGCTATGAACATGATCAAACGCCAAATTACCCCAGCATTGTCTCACACAGAAACTATCCATATTTTCCATCTTAGTCTCTTGAACCGCCAAAAAATTAACCTTATTCTTGATACAAAGCTCCTTAACCTAATCTTTTTTTGCCTTTTGGGCAAGGCCTTGGATGTTTAGAGACAAAAAATTCATCTATAAATGTCCTCCACTCCTTGTGATTCAATGATCTCATCCATATTGGATATGCATCCCTCCATTTTGTAACCCATAACCTGTCCCACTTTAACTACGTCGTCCAGAAGACCAAGGATCGAACCACCAGTTCTAGGTAATTCTGATTTTTTAAAATGACCCGATGACAACGATTCAGTTCCAACTTCTTTCGTATAACTATTAGCCCGACAATCACTAAAAGCATCATTGTTCTCCTCCCTGTTATCTGTCCTCACTTCTTCAACCTTTCGAATCATACCATCTTCAGCGGGTGTAGAATTCTCATCATTCCCGTCACTAGGTGTGAATCCAGGCGGGTACTTCAAGCTGCTTCCCGACTTATTCACACTCCCATCCATAGGTTTATTCTTATTAAAAAGTGGATAAATATTAAATGGGTCTTCCGACTTGTCAACATTCTTATCAATGGATTCCCCCTCAACATGACTTTTCACCAATCCTTCATCCTCAAAAAGAGTTTCAGGCACCCCCTCCACATCGCTGTTATCACCCGCGCCACCCGACTTATGTATATCAATGTCATCATCATTGGAATTGATTTCATCCTGATCATCATCATCCGACTCATCAGTAAAGTCAGGAACCCAACCCGGCGTTTCGTTAGCCCTAATCCAATATATCTTTCCTCGATGAATAATTTTAAACTCTTCCACAATGCTTCTACCTGATTTCATATAAATGCATAACCGCTTAGAATGAAAACAAGTCTCCTCCTGATCGTCAACATCTAATAACTTCCCCCACTTAGTCGCAATACGTGAGAAAGTGTTCCCCGACCACAACTTAAACGGAATACCTTCCACTTCCACCCACGCTATTCTTCCCTCAATTTCAAAGTCTGTAGTAGCTTCAATAATTTGTGAAAACCACGACGCAACACTAACATTATCCCTGAACTTATTTATCGTCTCCTCGGAGTTGAATTCCAACATAACCCAAAGTTCCCCCATATATTTGATCGTGATATCCACAAAACCTTCATTACCCAGTGCCAACTTAAGATTAGCAAGGGATGCGAATTCTTTCACCCTACCTAATAAAGCATTAGATAAATCCTTAGATACCACACATTCGTCACCCAACAATAACGCAGGCCCCGACTTCAAATCCTCAACCTCAACTTGTTTAACCCCTTTCAATGCACCCATATACGAATTACCTCCCCCTGTGTTAACGTTCACCTTCGAGTACTCTTTATGGGATGAAAAAGCATTAGTTTTCTTCACGCCATCCCCTTCCTTCTTATCAGGGGGTCTTTGAAACCGAGCAATGTTAGCATGAAGCTTGTAGCGATCGACCCAAACGGTACAAAGATTGTTCACCAGCCTCTCCTCATTGAAAACGTTAATAAACCTGACAAAACCAAACCTTTTACCATTCTTAGACCTTTTAGTAGGAATGAATGAATCCACCACATGACCATACTGTTTACAAGCATGAAATAACTCCTTAGCAGACACCGATTCAGGAAAATTCGTAATGTAAACGGACGTGGAAATCCTAGCCACATCATCCTCCTTGGTTCTGTAACTCCCCATGATACACAGAAAAGAATAACCAACCAGCGAAAGAAACAGCACCCAAAAGAGAGAAACCCTAGATCTGGTGGTTCGATGCAAAGACAAAATAAAACAAAAAAAAAAAAATTTGGATTGAAGGGAGATCTACCGATGAATTGACGATATTGGCGAGAATTACATCTTAAATCGATGTAAAAATCACAAATTGAAGTGATTAAATGTTGAATTGAAGAATTAGTTCATGATTGAAGAAATCAAAAATGAAGAAACTAGACCGTGCTCTTGCGATATAACATGATTATTCTTAGAATGTTATTTGAATTTTTAATGTAATTAGTAAGGGTTAATTGCTTAAAAATGTACTATACTTGTCATTTTTTGTCATTGTATGTAGACAACTATTTTTTTTGCCATTGTGTCGTTCAACTTTTAAATTTGTGCTATTGTGTGTATTTTGTGACCATTTTACCCTTATTTTTTTTCAAAATTTGAAGGGTAAAATGGTCATTTTACATGCAGAAATAGTCGCAGAATACACACAATAGCACGAATTCAAAAGTTGAACGGCACAATGGCAAAAAAATTTGTTGTCTATATACAATGACAAAAGGTGACAAGTATAATACATTTTTAGACAATTAACTCAATTTGTAATGATTATTAGTATGTTATTTAATTTTTAATGTAATTATATCCTTCACTAAAAATATAAAAGACAAAATACAAACATTCAAAATGATTAGAAGGACTTGTGCAGCCAAATTCATACATTGGAATGTATGATTTAACCAATGCTACATGTGTATGTCTATGTATTCATATATCAAGTGTGAAAGCAAGTGGAGCAAAAACGATCAACGCAAAGCTGCTTTACATCTTTTTCCTTTTCTTTATCCATTTATGTAACACATACTCTTTCAGTAGGACGCATGATTAACAAGCATTTCATAGAAATAAGTACGATGATTGTTAAGTTATCATAAATTTATCTGTTAACAAAAGATGTTAAGGATATTCGATGTTGTTTTTTTATAAAAGAAAAGTCGACTTATATAGAGCATGTATATTAGGTCAAGGGTATTTTTGTGATTAAGAAAAAATAAGGCCTATAATTCACTTCTCTCCAAATTATCCCAACTTTAGAAAGAAGTTTAGACGTAATTGACTTTCCATGTCTTTTCTTTTCCTGCAGAGGAGGGGGTGAAAGTTATAGAAATGTATAAAACATATGCGCTAGAGAGTACCAATAAGTTAAAGGTAATTTATGATAAATAAAATTAATAATTTGCTACTTTATATATTTTATTTTTAAATGTTTTTTATATCATAAAATATTTATTTAATGGCAACTTTTTATAGAAAAGTGGTGTTTGGCATTCTGGTGTAAATGAATTTATTTATACTATATACCAAGTGTGATGCAAGTTCGAACACCTCATGTATTGGGTTTGCTGTGACATATTTATACTTTATATCCCAAAAGATCACAATATTTTGTTAACAATACAAAAAATGTTTATTGTACTTAACAATATAAGAAAGAATAGACAAATTGTTTTGTCATTATTCTAAAAAAGGCAACATACACTAATAATACCATGTAGATATATTCTTTTCTAAAAACTA
This sequence comes from Tanacetum coccineum, assembly GCA_026074375.1. Taxonomy (NCBI): domain Eukaryota; kingdom Viridiplantae; phylum Streptophyta; class Magnoliopsida; order Asterales; family Asteraceae; genus Tanacetum; species Tanacetum coccineum. The sequence goes on from BQNB010131437.1 coordinate 17,679, forward strand.
ATCAAAGCAAATTACTCGAATTAGCTAAATGCCTTAATGAGCGTGATTTGCGTTGACAATTTGGATCCCATGTTTCTCTCCTTTTTGTGAAAAAAGAATAATGCGTCTACTGTCTAAGGAAATGTAAATTTTGATACTGTATTAAATAGCCAATTAACAGCTAAAAATATCATACAGTTGAAGTTTCTTATATATACAAAAATAATAAATAAAAAAGTTTAAGTGATACAATAAATAAGAAGTTATATACATGTAACCCACTAACCCTTAATGACATTTAACCCCCTAAAACCTGTAACTGCAGTCTCCCATTTCATTTCCGCTTCCCTTTTTATTTCGTCACTCCTATCTATCCTCCCAAAAACCTCCTGCCCCCATCATATCACCGGAATCTCATCTCATCCTCGGGGTTTATGGCGGTTTCATAGCTGTTCTATCCTTGTCGCAACGGTTGTGTTTAGATCCGTCAAACATAGTTTTGGTAAGATATGTTTCCACTCTTAGTCGTCAGAAAGTATTACTATGCTGCTACTGTCTCAGGAATATTCGGCCGAATTTTGCCACATCGTCGGAAACCATGGCTGTGTTTAGATCCGTTGACCACGGTTATGTTTAGATCCATTGTTGTGCAACTATTATCGCCATAGTTTGCCACACCATCGTGGTGCCCTTGCTTCTCCGCTTCTCCCTTGAATCGCTGGTACATCGAATACATCAAAGCAATTCCATGCTTTTTTATCAATATATCAATTTGTAACTATAAACTCTATCCAACTCACAATTTTATATACATTCATTAGATACAAAAAGTGGAGCGTTACTTCTTTCCATTGACGTGCACATTCCCAAGCACCTCCGTGACTCCATATCTAATTTAGCAAAACAATTCTCCATAAGGACATTTTGTTTATAACGGGTCGTTTGGCTGCGTTTAGTTCAGATCCTTTGCTAAGTTATTTGGGTATGGGGATTCCGCCATGAAAGTGGTGGTGTGGCTGTGATTTTAGCCGAATTATATAGGAATGGATTAGGTTAATTGAAGATGGTTTGTCTTCTTGAAACTCCTACAACTCTTTAACTTTTTCAAAACCGCAAAACACTTCGT
>BQNB010131438.1:0-17194 GCA_026074375.1 Tanacetum coccineum
CTAGATCCAGTTGAATGATAGGTCACATACAAAAGCACGTAAACAAGTATAAATTGATAAACATAAACAAGCATACAACGATAAATCAAGAAATCCAGAAAAACAAATTCCAAATATTCAGATCTTCATAATAATGGCTAATACCCAAAGGTATTAGCCTTCAAACGTCATAATAAATACAAGAGTAATTATTTAGCCAAGGTAAACTAACCGAGTTAACGAATGATACCAAAAATTGAACGATTACTAAAGTATATGGAATTACACGTTGTCTCATATGGAATTGATAACGTTGCTCGACCTCTTCTGCTTTTTTTCTCCTCTGAAAATTGACTTTTATGGTTTAGGTACCGAGAATATGATTTAGCACACTGAAAACTCATTTTTGAATTTTCTATTTATAAGGTCTGGAAGTCGGTTAGATACGACGTATCTAAGTGTTGGATATGGCGTATTAAGGATTTCTTGGAGTAGGGACCACGCTTGATATCTTCCAGATTATTTAAATACTATATCTTGAATACGTTGTATTGAGTCTCTCCTTCTGTGGTCTTTGGTGAGTGCAGGCACGGATACGTCGTATCTTCTTTGATGGATACGGCGTATTGGTCTACAGAATAGTAATCTTCAAAGTATCTTCATTTAAGCTCCAGAATGCGCGCCTTTTGCTAACTTTCACCAATTACTCCATAATTACTGCAAATCTCTAATATAAACGATTAAGTAACAGTTCTTTGCAATAACTTTACAAAATGGGTTAATAACATAGGATAAATAATGCTATAAAATAGACGTTATTTGATGTCATCAACCAATGATAATAAAGATGACTACTCGGATAGTTGAAAATAATTTATAAGTATTGGTAATAATATTGACCTCGAAAATGGGACCTTAATTTATAAAAAAGATTTTCTCGTCAGAAAACATTTTCACAAACTAACTTAATTAACTCAAGACTTATATTTAGTTAACTAGACCAAATGTGTCACTCAAATAATCCAGTTACTAGTATATCAAAGCTTATTTGTTTATCAATTTACGAAAGTGGATTTCTTAACACAAACGATAAAGATCATAGACAAATCTTTAAAACCACATAGATCATACCGGGTCTCTCGACCTATACCGATATGATTATATAATTTAAGTTGATATGCAAAGATGGATAAGATAAGATATAATAGGATTGCAACATAAGCTTGAGATTAAAGAGATAACGATCATACCAAATGCTTATTCATTATCATAACATCACCGAATAGTCATGAGAGATTTAGCCTCTTATGGCTAAGGAGTTCATAGCATAACTTGCTTCAATAACAAACTTCATAATATTGCTTATACTTTGGTTCTTCGATCTTGAATCTCCAAAAGATATGGTGTTTATTCTTAGAGAAAGGGTTTGTGTGGGATATGGAGAATGTTTGTGTTTTTGTTGTGTTGAGAATTGAGATGAGATATAAGATATATCAAAATGAGAGATTTTGAGGCTCTATTTATAGGCTGAAATTCAGGTGAAAGTGCGGCGCACACAAAAGATTGTGCGACGCACTTGGTGATTAAATGCACAAGTATTAAATGTTTATTGAGTAAGTGCGGCGCACAAGAGAATATGTGCGTCGTAGTTAGGGTGTAAATGCAGTAGCATTAAAGTCTTCATAAATTATTCATATCAGATAAGAAGTGTGGCGCACACAAAAGATTGTGCGGCGTACTTGTTGAGTTAATGCGATTTTGACTGTCTTTGACTAGAAGGCAAGTGCGGCGCACAAATGGTAAGTGCGGCGCACATTTGACACTTTGGGCTTGATTGTTGTTTTGAATGATGTGTTCTTAAACGTGTAAGTATTTGATTTTGATGTATCTAACCTTGGGTTGTCTTCTAGTGAACCTGCAAGCAATTTTAAGCTATTAAGTATCAAAAGTTCACGAGAAATAATAAAACATATACAAATAACACCATAGAAAACATGTATAATTTGGGCGTTATCAAATGCCTCCACACTTAGCTTATTTCTTGCCCTCAAGTAATAAAAGCGAGAAAATAATATCATTTATCATGACGTGGAGAAAATTTGGATTTATAAGAGTTTGCATATTAGGTAACTTTTCAGGCATCGACATATAACATAGCACCTCACACAGGGATAGTGTTTGATTTTTAATTTACTCATGCCGCTCAGATAGGGTTTATATATTTGTGAAAAACACTCAATTTGCACAGACATAATCTAGACAGCTACCATAGGCTTATACTTAACACATAAACCTGGCCGAAGGGCGGAACTTGATACTGGAGCGGATACAATCTTCATGTGCCGAAACATAAGCCTTTATTTCTTTGAACTGCATACATATATATAAACACACATTTTTTTCATACCAAATAATAACTAAGGCTTGACACATAACTTCATCATTCAACTTTAACTTCTTACTTAGGTTTTTCAGCAACTTAGCATCAAAGGGAGTGCTTACAAGAACAAAGACTTGCGGGATTCATAACATATGATTAATCAGGCTTCGGTCTAGTTGTTAATGGTTTTTTGTTGTTTGGGTGTAATTTTGTTTATGTTGGGGTTAATTTTTGGTTGTGTTTTAGCCCTCGCTTCTCTGGACATCAGTCTGTTTTTATTTTTAGATTTTTTTTTAATCACCCATCTCCCCCTATTTTTTTTTGTTTTTTTTTTTTTTTTTTATTAATATTTATTTTTATAATATAATGATGATCAAGCACAAGTTTTAGAGCTTCTAAATTACCGGCTCACTCATAATAATTATCAACCAATACCATTGCTCCAGAAAAGGCGACAAAATCATATATACATATCCATAATGATGGAATAGATACATATGATTGCTAAGCTATAAGATCATCAAGCAAGGCAAGAAAGGTGTATATCAAATAGTAAGGGAAAATGGTACAGATAAGGTTTATATGAGCTTGGGAGCCATGCTTAAAGAAATATCAAGAGAAGATCTTACAGAATTATACAGGATTGTGATGAAGAGATATGGTACAGAGGGTCCAACAGATGATTATAAGAGGGTGTTTTGGGAAAACTTGAAGACAATGTTTGATGCACCTCTTAGTACTGATTTAGTTTGGAGCTTACCAGGTCAACAAAAGATACTAAGTTGGAGATACTATGAAACCTGCAGAGTGCATTGTTTGAACCTAGACTCAGCTGATATTTATATGTTAGCAGAAAGAAAATATCCTTTATCAGCTAATGTATGTCAAACTATGCTGAAAATGAAGCTTCTGGATGGAAAGATGAATGAGGATTGTTATAAACTTTTGAAAATGATGGAGAAGCAAGCTGGTGTTAGAAAATGATGGAGTTGAGAAGAGATAACACTTGGTGGAGGTGCTATGCACTAACACAACAAATGGTTATCAGTCCACCATGTCTTACAGACATAAGGACTGACTAGTCCAGGAGCAAACGGCTCTTGGTAAAGACTTCTCAAATCCGTTTTATGGTTGACAACTTGCCAATAAGTTGTATGGTTTTCAACTCACCATATCTGTTTAAGTGAAGAGTTGGCTAGCCCACAAGTTTATGGATTGTGGTAAAGGCTGTGGAAAAACCATAACTAGTCCATGAGATTATGGCTTATGGTAAAGACAAATTGCAAATCCATATTAGATGGTTGACACTTTACCAAAAAGTGGATGGTACATCAACTCACCAAGTTTCATGTACAAAGAGTTGATATGGTAATCAATCCACCATGGAATTTACCTTTTCTAGGTGCCAAAGGATTGACTAGCCCTGAGCAAACGGCTACAGGTAAAGGCATATCAAATCCGTTCATGGCTGTAATGGTTTGCCAAAAACCATATGGTATTCAACTCACCAATGTTTCACGTACTGAGAGTTGAAATGGTTTTCAGTCAACCATGGACATGCACCTTTCTGGTGGCCAAAGGACTGACTACTCCAGAGTTAATGGCTAACTGGTAAAGAGACATCAAATCCATTAAATTTTCAATGATTCACCTCTCACAAGAGTTAACACACCTGGAAGTGATGAGAATAGACTAAAACTTTATGATTTGATGTACATATAGTCAATGTTGCTGCTTATTCAAGTGTTGCTGAAGAGATATGACTTGTTGCTGTGAAGTGCTGATTATGATATCTAGAAGATTAGTTGCTGCAAAGATCAGGTAGTGATCAATTCAAAGGGTTGCAGTTCAAGAATAATTCCAAAGATAATGCTCACAAAATCCTCAAGAAGCTTATAATGAAGACACTCAAAGAAACTTGAAGATCACAAGTGAAGTTCAAGTTAGGGGAGGATTGTTAGGAATTATTGTAAACAGACTTAAGTTTGGTAGTTATAGAGTTAAGTCTGGTAGACATAGTTAAGTCTGCCAGTACTAAGTTAAGTCTGGCAGTACTATAGTTAGTACTGGCCTTGTCTAGTTAAGTCTGTTTATGTAACAGAATAGTTATAATAGTTATCTTAGAGATATCTTAGGAGATATCTTAGGAAAGGATATGCATTATCCTTTCACACGTTTGTAAAGCCCATTAGGGTTTCCTTGGTGTATAAAAGGAACCCTACGGCATAGTGTTTTAGGTATCCAAACCTAATAGAAATCAATAGCAATATACGAAGTTAGTTTTACAATTGTTCTTCTTAGTACTTGTGTTAAGATTCCGCATTAGCACATAGTATTCATAGTCATTGTCTCTCTTATAGTTGATTTGGATTTATTCAAGTTAGCTATTGGCTTACAAAAGGCTAATCAGATCCAAGACTTTGGACCTACAAGTGGTATCAGAGCCTCTAGAGGGACTCTGAATAAGAAGAATCACAAGAACACAAACAATCACTTTCAGATCTAGAAAAATGTCTCAACCTGCTAATGATGATTACTCTCAACATCTTAGTGATGATGAAGCATCATACCATGAAGATGCATCAGACAATGGTACTGCAACCAATAAACCAAAACAACAACAACAACAACTCACTCCTACAACAACCACTATTTCAAATATCAAACTCCTACTTTTGGTCCCTCTAAGTTTTTTTTAGTCTTAAATCTTGTCTTTTTAATCAAATGGTAATATGTTCACTACTCGTTTCATGCTTTTTTAGCTTAGCCTCAATATTTCTCATTACTACCTTCTTTAGCCAATTTACTTTATTATTATTATTTTTGAACAGAAGCTAATTTACTTTACATTAAGCACTATTAAATAACTTAGCTACAAAGGCAAAAAACTCTATCAAGTTTCCTATCGAATCACCAGCCATCCACCTTTCTTTTTTCCCATTCGCTAAGTTTGAATATGAAGTGTCGAGCTAAAGTTCTTTGATTATTCATCATTAGGATAATCTATATCATAAATTTGTATTGGACCAGTCTCAACTAATAATTCCCTCAATTAATTATCAATAGATATCTAGTGATTTGGATCAAAAATATTTGTAAGATTTGATTTAGGTAACTCGTCACTTTGTTCTTCTTCAGCTTCTTGAGCATGACCTTTAGGATTGTTAGTACAAAAACTGTGTATGGGGGTAAATGTGGGTCTAGATTATTTATTGGGCTGGGCCAATGAACGGGCTATGATGTAGATCTTGCACTAATCCAAGTAATGGAGAGATAAACTGCACAAATAAGAGTAAACCGTTAGCCTTACCGCAGGGTGGACCCCGCGATTAAGCTCCAGCGTGAGAGTAATATAACTTGTTTATCAGAGAATGTCAGGAAGTATGTGTGTGATTAATGATTAGATAGAATGTACCTTTTTGGGTGGTGAAATTGACCCTTATTTATAGCAAGCCAATACTAGGGTTTCTAGTATTTCGCTGAAAAACTGTTGGTGGCCCAGGAGTGGGTCCTTGTCAGGCAAGGTCCACGTGTAATCCGTCTCATTGACGCGAGAAATCTTCCTTGGGTCAGTGTATTCCGCTGAGGTGCATAGGTGGCGGCTTTAAAGATAACTCACGTACTCTTTGGATTATCCGGAGCGTGACCCTTGTCCAGGCTTAGTAGTCCAGCTATGTGATGTATTGGGGGGCCCCCCCCCCCCCCCTGGGGGGGTTTCCATCAATGGTGGGGCGTATAAATATAACTAAGCCCAGTAAAGCTTGGTTCTTCATACCTATACTTCATCAAGTCCCCCAGTCTAGTTTGCTTTAGCTGTACGTGGTATAATTATATGCTTGGGGGCAGGGGGGGAGCGTTACTAGACTAGAGTTCCGTGATCAGATTTTCTTCCGCTCCTGCCTTGTTCCGCGTCTTTTGCGCCATTTTGGCAGTTTGTCGTTGGTTATGTGGGTTCTTCGTGTCCCCTTATATTCTGCATGATTTGACCGCCTGGGTCCCATATCCAGCTGTTATCATTATCTTTTTACTCTACCTTTGTAATCTTTATTGTGGAGTGTCACCTTGGTGCACGTGTCATCATCTTACCTTTACCTGACTTAAATATACCATGGGTATAAATAGTCGATTCATGCCCTACTGTTTCTTTTTTCATCTCTTTCACTTTTCCACCATTGTTGATAAATTTCAAGTCTTTCTAGTTGCACAGCTTCCCTTATTCTAGCAGTTCGTTTTGATTCAGGTTAATTTCTTTGCTTCTTTTTTATTATGGGCAGTCTTACACAAGAACACCTTGATGCCATTTGTGCAAAATATTTTGTCCCTGAGGAAGTTCATCCTCAATTGCCAAGCCCTGATGCCACCATGCACGAAAGACCAGCTGGTAAAGTTGGAATGTACACCCGGTTCTTTGATTATGCCAACTATCGTATCCCGTTTTCTACCTTCTTCGTGTCCGTTCTCACCCACTTCCGCATTCCATTTTCCCAATTGTCTGTATTTGGATCTGCCAAGGTTTCTCATTTTGAAATCCTTTGCCGCGTTTGTAATATTGAACCTGATGTTAGTCTGTTCCGCTACTTCTATACGCATAATTACAAAAATGGCTGGTTTGGGTTTACTAAGCGCCCGAACGTCCGTGCTTGCTATTCCAAGAATTTGGATTCCGTGAAGAATTGGAATGACCATTTTTTTTGGGTTGATGAGTTTGTGGTTCCTGCTAACGCTCGGTTTAGTTGGTTTTTGGGTTCGAATATTGTTAAGGATCGAGCTCCTGCCCCCTCTGAATATAATGTGGGGCATGTTAATACCCTTATTGCTCAAGCCTCTCCGTTCCTTAGGTTCCCGGAAGAATTTCTTTGTTGGGTTGGCATAAGCCGTAATTACCTTTTGAATAAAGATACTTACCCCCGCTTTGAGTATGAGAACGGAGAGGGTGGGTCTTATTTTCCATACACACTTTGATTATTGCTTTTGTTTTTTCTGTTTTTCTTGTTTCCTTACCCCTTTTTTCCCTGTTGTCCTTTGCAGAGATGGATTTGAATGCTTTTATCCGTACCGCTGACCCCCGTAAGGTAAGGATTGTTGAAAGAGCCAGAGCTGAAAATGAAAGGCCCATCGTTACGGTGGCTAAACACCGTACCGTGACCTTGCTTCCGACCTCGGTGGTTCGTTCTTCCGGAGAGTTGTCGGCTAGCGTCGAGAGAGAATTTGTTGGAGATGCGAGTGTTGGTGATGGTGGAGATCAGGGGTTTGATTCCGTCGGTGGTCAGGATAATGTTGAACCCATCGTGCCTGTCACTGATCATGTAGAAACTGAAATTCTTGGGCCCAAACGTTCAAAGAAAAAGAGGGCAATCCGTGGAAGTGAAAAGATGCCTACCGCTTCCCATCCACCTAAAAGATTGAGAGCTGATTATGGGACTACTGGTGGTTCCGCTACTAGAGGTAAGTCCCCTAGTGTTCTTAACAGGTTGCTCCAAAGATTTACGATTATGGTAAACAGGTGTTCCAACCCCCAACGCTCTTCCTACCTTACCCTTTATTACTTCCCCCGTAACAGCTTCACCTTTGGAGGAGGGCGGAGACCATACTGACTCCGTGATTGGTCCTTCTTTGCGAACTATAGGTCCCTCCGCAAGGTTCGTAGTCCTATCCGATTCTTCTCATCACTCAGGCGCTAAATCTGCGGATCCTGAAGTTGATTCTCTTGTCAGGTCTGCTATTCCGGTTATGACTGAGGCCACCACTGTTGATGCCGGCAAGGATAAGAGTGCGCCGCACCTGTCCGTTTTTTGTTCTTCTGGCTCATTTGAGAAGACGGATCCTACTCTTAGTCTTTTTACAGGAAGGTCAGGTAGTGGTTTTGCCGCCGGGAGCATTCGTGCGGAGGAGGCTATAGGTGCTGGTTTGGAGGAAATCTATGTTCCTGAGTGGACCGTGACCAAGGGTTTTGAGCTTAATGATGGCCATTCTTGGCCAATTATGAATTGATCATTCACTCATCCCTACTTTCTTTAAAACTGTCGCGGAAATGGAGAGCACGAACGAATTAATTTGCTGAGTTTAATGTAGTCTGCCGCACCCAATTTAAGTTTGAGCTCCGAGTGAGAATGCTTGCGGAGTACAACATTTGGGAAAAGGAAATGAAATCACTTTCTGAGAAAGGATGTTTGGTTAGGGGCGAGAGATAAGGAGATTGAAGAGTTGAAGTCCCAATTACTGAAGGCAAATGAGGAGTCTGTGGAGGTAGCCCAACTCCGTGCTCGGGTTTCCGGGTCACTGAGGCCACTGAGGGGTCACTTCGAGGCGAAGTTTTCTCCGCTCAAGAACATAACGGCTTCTTGAGCAAGAATGTGACTCGTTAAATTAAAAGTGATGAGCTCGATCTCTTCTGAAATGATCGTGAACTCTCTTACTTAGGAGCGTCCTCTTCTTCCTTGAAGTCTCAGAACCAAAGTCTTGTTAATCAGGTATAGTTTTCCGTCTTTAACTGTTCTTTTCGTATCTTTGTGTTTTCCTCCTCTCATATATATATATTTTTTAGGTGCATGAGCTGGAGACTTCTTCCACGGATCTCCGTGAGAAGCTGGAGGTGTATGAGGGAAGCCTGAAACGGTTAGAGGAATTTCAAGATAACCTCATGAGACCTCTTGAGACTAGGCTAGCCGAGATTGATGCTGATTTCACCCGGTGTTGTATGCGTTTTCAAGAGAGTTTCCATCCGCACCTCCTCAACGTCGTTGCAGGGCGAAGATGGTTACTAACTCACGGGATGCAACTTCTTATGGCTAAGTGTCTCAATTCAACTGAGTATATGGAGGCTCTCGGACATGCTTTTGGCCGTGCTATAGAGAAAGGAATGCAGGAGGGTCTGGCAGCTGGGATTGAGCACGGACAAGCTGGCAGATGTTTAACTGATCTTGAAGCTTATATTCCCTCCGCGGAGGCTGATTTTAATTCTGCTGTCCGTGATCTCCGCGACCTGAACTTTCCGCTTCTTCACGAACTATCCAATAAGAAGGATGCCAGCACATGGGATATTATGGATCTTCTTCGCTTGGATGATGCCGTGGCTGAGGCCTTAGGTATGACTGATCTTCAACCTGATGTAAGTCAACTAATGGTTCCCGTTCATCATAAGCAGGATAGGGTCGTTATTGGGAGCCAAGCATTGTCTGTTGCTTTGGATATTTGCCGTGGACGGGTGGAGAAGATGGAAAGAAATCTTGTTGAACGTCTCCCCTTTTTGAAAGACGTATTTGTTTCCATCGATGATCCTTTATCCGCTGAAGCTTTGATTGAGCCGCGAGTTGAGGTTCCCGCTACCAATGTGTTATCTACTGTGGTCATTGTTCCTCATCCTGGTCCTTCTGTTTCCATAGAAGATTATGACAATCCTGATTTAGTGGATGTGGTTCCGAAGAACGTTACTCCGGGACCAGAAGGTGAAGAAAAGATCGATGCTTCAACCGGAGGTGATCTTGCATTTTCCAAATTGGATGATGAAACTAGGGATGCTGTTTTATAGGTGTATTTGTTTTTCGCCCGTGGTCGCATGTGACTTTGCGGTAATTCAAATACCATGGCTATTTATAGTTCGGCCCGTTATGGTGCTTTTTATACCGCGGCCGCATGTGGCCTTTTTGTTGCGGTATTTTGTATGTAACCACTTTTACAAAACTTTAAGTTTGAACATGTCTGTTATATATAAATGTTCTTGCTATCCTTTTATATCACGTGTGATACCTTCAGTAGGATAGTCTTGTTTGAATATTTTTTGGGTTATTCTCCCGGTACCGGGTTTGCAATACCTCTTATGTACTTTGACCTAATTGTGAGGTTACTCATCCTTGTTTTATACGGATAAATTGATGGAGACGTGCTCCGTATGTGCGTGGCTTAATCACAATAAATGACTTTGCAAAGTAATAAGATGGAATTTTTCAACATAACTTTGTGAGGTAGCTAATCTTCACTTTTTTCATTAAAATTAAAAATCATATTACACGATATTTAAAAACCACTACACTGAATAAAGATAAAAATGCCCTTCCCATCGCGGAGTCCGTATGGTTAGGCTGCTTACACTTTGTATATATAACACTTCTTGAGGTTGCAAATGTTCCAGGTTCTCGGGACTTCTTTTCCGTTGCAGTCTTTTAACTTGTACGATCCATTCCCAAGTGCTTCTATGACTTCGTACGGTCCTTCCCACTTGGGTCCTAACTTTCCAGTATCTTCTACGCGGCTTGCTCCGTTGCTTCGGTACACTAAGTCTCCTGGCTTGAAGCTTGTATTTCTAACTTTGGTGTTGTAGTATTTTTCCATTTGCCTCTTGCTTTTTTGCTTCTCTTATCGCTGCTTGCTCTCGCTTTTCTTCTATCAGATCTAAGTTGATTTCCAATGCTTCATCATTTTCGGCCACGTCTACTTCTGCTGTCCTGAACGTGGGCATTCCAATTTCCGCTGGGATGACAGCTTCCGTTCCGTAAGTTAACGAGAACGGAGTGTCCCCATTACTGGATTTGATCATGGTACGGTGTGCCCAAAGTACGTGAGAGATTTCTTCCAACCAGTTCTTGTTTTCTTTGCCTAGTCTTGCTTTTATTCCTTCCCCGGACTTCTCTTTGCTCTTTCAACCAGTCCGTTCGTCTGAGGATGTTTTACAGAAGCAAAATGTTGTTGAATGCATAATTTTTCACACCAATCCTTGAAGGGGTTATCTCGAAATTGTTTCCCATTGTCAGATATGATTTCTCTTGGAAGACCAAATCTGCATACTATGTTTTCCCATACGAATTTTTTGACCTGGTTTCCCGTGATAGTTGCTACTGGTTTTGCTTCTATCCACTTGGTAAAGTAATCCATAGCCACTATTAGAAATTTGACTTTGCCGGGTCCTTCCGGGAAAGGCCCAGCTATGTCGATTCCCCATTTATAAAATGGCCACGGAGATGTGATCGGGTTTTCTATATTTCAAAGTGGGAATTTCTTAGAACGGTTTGTGTACTTGGCATTCCTGACATGCTTTTATAAGCGCCCTTGCGTCCTTGTGCATTGTCGGCCAGTAATAACCGGTCCTCAGAGCTTTGGCAACGATGGATCGTGTGCCCGCATGCATGCTACACGAGCCTTCATGTATTTCCCGCAAGACGTAGTTTGCTTGTAAAGGTCCTACACATCGAAGCCATGGGCCTAGAAAGGATTTTTTGTATAGTATTTCGTTGATGATGGCGAAACGTTGTGATTTACGCTTTATCGCCCTTGCCTTTTTCCTTTCTGCTGGTAAAGTTTCATCTGTGAGGTATTCATGAATTGGGGTCATCCAGGTATTCCCTTCTTCCTCTACCATGGCGAGCACCTCTTTTTCATTTACGGATTTTTCTTTCAATTCCTCCACCAACACCTGTTTGATGAGATGTGCAAAGCTGGTGGACGCCATTTTGCTTAGTGCATCCGCCTTTTTGTTCTTGCTTCTTGGAACTTGCTTTATTGAGAACGCTCGGAAGGTACTAGTCAGCGTGCTTTACCTTTTCTAAGTATTTGATCAAGTCTGTTTCTTTGCCGATGTAAGTCACATTACTTATTTTTGCCTACCAGTTTTGAGTCCACATCGATTTTTACTTCGAGGCTTTTGGACACCTATTTTCGTTTATTCGCAATCCCGCTATCAATGGCTTTCATAATCTTCTTCATTGTTAGTGTGTTCAAACAGGTAATCTTAAAGCGTAAATTTTGAACCTACACCGCACCGATCCCGTGAGTACACTCCTGCTCCGCATCCGCCAACCAAGATGACCCATCCGTGAAAAGGGTCCACGTACGGGAGGCGGTTCTTCTTCTTTTTATGTGGGTCCCGTCCTGACCTTTCCTCTGGTCTTCTACTATAAAATGGCGGCTAATACTTGCCCTATCACAATACTCTTGCCTATAATGTATACCAAACTCCCCTAATTGTATGCTCTACTTTTGCATCCTACCAGCGACTTCTGGGTTTGATAGTATGTTTTATGATGGTTGAATCTATATATACTGTGAAATAAGGGTGAGCTTGGAATAATCTTCTTAGCCTTTTTTGCTTGCATGGGTACTCATGCAGCAACCATTTTCCATGCGGTGTAGTTTACTTCCGGGCCCCCATAGCCCAAGCTGACAAAGTAGATTGGCATCTTCCTGGCTTCTCTTTCCGTCATTAGTACGACGCTCACCGCTTCCTTGGATGCTGCCAGGTAGACAATGAGTTCCTCTTGTTCTTCTGGAGCGGTGAGCATAGGTAACTTTGCTATATGTTCCTTCATTTGTTTGAATGCAGCTTCCGCTTCCTCCGTCCATAGAAAGTCACTCTTCTTTGTGCATTTTTTCAAAGTTTTGAAAAATGGTAATGATTTCTCCGCTGACTTTGCTAAGAACCTGTTTAAGCTTGCCAATTTTCCATTTAACTTCTGCACGTCTTTCAAGCATTTTGGTGATTGAAGGCTTAATACGGCATCTACCTTGTCTGGGCAAATCTTAATTCCTTTAGTATTGACCTGGTATCCTAAAGACGTTCCATCCACAACTCCCAAAGGTGCACTTTTTGGGTCAATTTCATGTTTGATTTTTCTGAGTTGTCTTAAATGATTCTCTAAGTTCGCGGACAACTTCATCCTCCGTGCGGCTTTTTATGACCAAATCATCTACGTATACCTCGAGGTTTCTACCGATCTGTCCGTGGAATGTTTTGTCCACTAGCCGCTGATAAGTTGCACCGGCGTTCCTTAGACCGAAAGGCATTTTTGTGTAGCAAAAAATGCCTTGATTTGTAATGAACGCGGTCTTTTCCTCATCTTCCTCTGCCATTTGTATTTGGTGATACCCCTTGTATGCGTCCAGGAAGCATTTGAAGGGGAATCCACACAAGGATTCAACCTTCCAGTCTATTTCCGGCAGAGGGTAACCGTCCTTGGGACATGCTTTATTGAGGTCTTTAAAATCAACACACATTCTCCAACTGTTGTCACTCTTCTTTACCATCACCGGGTTGGAGAGCCAATCGTGATAATGAACTTCTCTCATTATCCCAGCTGTCACAAGCTTACTAACCTCATCATTTATTGCTACGTTCCTTTCTGCGGCTTGGCCTCTTTTCTTTTGCCTAACCGGCTGACAACCTTTTCGTACATTTAACTTATGTTCCGCTATCTGTCTTGGAACGCCCGTCATATCCGTTGGGGTCCAAGCGAATATATCCAAACTCCGCTGAAGTAGGTTGCACAGCTTACTTCTGGTTTTTTCCGTGAGGTCAGAACCAATCATTACTGTCTGTTCCGGATTGATTGCCACTTTAATCCTTTCCTCTTTTACTTTGTTCACCGGAGGGGGTTGGTCTTCTGGTCCGGAGATCATCGCACATTCAATGGGAATGATTTTACTGCTTCTTAGCGTAAGTGTCCCTCCCACAACCGGGAACTTTATCATTCCGTGCGTTGTTGATGGAACTGCTTTCATTTTCCGCAACCCCGGTCTTCCAATGATTCCATTAAACGGAGACGTTGATCTCACCACCATGAAGTCCATCCATGCTGATGTTGAATGTTCGTCCTCCCCAACTTTCACCAAAAGTGTTATTTGTCCTAATGGCCATTTTATTTCACCGCTGAATCCTACTAGCGAAGTTGTGGCCGGGACCATTTGATTTCTTATTTCCGGACGGAGTCGATTAAAGCAGTGCTCATAGAGTATCTCAAATGATGACCCTCCGTCAATACACATGCGGTGCACTTGGTGCCCTCCAACCTCTGCTTCTATTATTAGGGGGCCTTCTGCTCCCTCATCGTTCCCCAGGGACGGGAATGATATTTCGAGGTCGGGTGAGAAACTTTGAGTTATCTTCTGCCTCACTGCCTTTTGTCGTGACTGAATCATTAAAATTGCCTGAGGTTTCTCTTTTCCGGAGGTTTCACCTTTCTTTTTCGGCTGTTCTTTTCCGCTACTTTGCTTCAGCTCCCGGATTATGTGCGACAGTTTCCCGGCTTTGAGCATATCCTCAATTTGCTTCCTTAGATGGTTGCATTCATCTGTATTATGCCCCACTTCTCCGTGAAATTCGCAAAACTTGTTTGCGTTTCGCTTTTCAACCGGGGTTGTCATCGGAGGTGGGGTTTTGAATTTTCCTTTTTCTAAAGCCAGAATCTCCTTCGGGGTTTTTGTGAGAAGAGTAAACCTGTCTGGTCTTTTCTCTGTCTTATGTTGGCTGCGGAAGCCTCCCCCTTTTTTGAAATTCTGCCTATGGCCCCCTTCCTGGTGTCTCCAGGCCTGAGGGACTTTTTTCCTTTTTGATTTAAAGGCTGCCTATAGCCCTTGAAGAAAAGACGTGGCTACTGCATCATTCGTCTAATGTTTTTGGAAATTTTTCGTGTAATCTTTGATAATTCGGGTTTGTGATTCCGTGCACGAGATCCGGAGATTCTCATGCACTCCGTGCTCCTTTAACATTCCACTTTCGACTTGACATTTGTATGAAAAGTCTTCTGTGGACTCGCCATCCCTTTGTTTGATGTATGTGGAGCACTATGGGACTCTGATGCACTTTTATGTTGGAGGTATAGTTTTTCAAGAATCGATCTCTTAGATCCTTGTAACTTTTATGATTCTGGGGGAGATCGTCAACCACACCCGAGTGTATCGGTGAGTGTGTATTAAACAAGTGATACATTGTTTGGCATGGCCCACCTCTCCGTTTTTTGTTGCTGCCTGTAAGATTTTCAAGTGATCTTCAGGTCATCGCTTCCGTTGTATGTTTTTCACATGGTCTCGGCATATCGCGTTTTCCGGGAAGTCAAAGGACGGATTTTGAGCCGTGAATGGTAATAAGGTCCAGCACACACCCAAGGTCGGGAGAGACATCATCCTTTGACCTGGACTTTTTTCCTCGTGATTTAGACTACCAATGCCCAAAAAAAAGTCATTAATTGGAATTTGGACAAGATTTGCCAACTCTGCGAATAATGAGGGAGTGGTTAGGGTGAGTTTTAGTAAATTTACACTTTTGGTCCCTCTAAGTTTTTTTTAGTCTTAAATCTTGTCTTTTTAATCAAATGGTAATATGTTCACTACTCGTTTCATGCTTTTTTAGCTTAGCCTCAATATTTCTCATTACTACCTTCTTTAGCCAATTTACTTTATTATTATTATTTTTGAACAGAAGCTAATTTACTTTACATTAAGCACTATTAAATAACTTACTACAAAGGCAAAAAACTCTATCAAGTTCTATCGAATGCACCAGCCATCACCTTTCGTGTTTTTTTCCCATTCGCTAAGTGTTGAATATGAAGTGTCGAGCTAAAGTTCTTTGATTATTCATCATTAGGATAATCTATATCATAAATTTGTATTGGACCAGTCTCAACTAATAATTCCCTCAATTAATTATCAATAGATATCTAGTGATTTGGATCAAAAATATTTGTAAGATTTGATTTAGGTAACTCGTCACTTTGTTCTTCTTCAGCTTCTTGAGCATGACCTTTAGGATTGTTAGTACAAAAACTGTGTATGGGGGTAAATGTGGGTCTAGATTATTTATTGGGCTGGGCCAATGAATGGGTTGTGATGTAGATCTTGCACTAATCCAAGTAATGGAGAGATAATCTGCACAAATAAGAGTAAACCGTTAGCCTTACCGCAGGGCGGACCCCGCGATTAAGCTCCGGCGTGAGAGTAAGTATACATGTTTGTCAGAGAATGTCAGAGTATGTGTGTGTATTAATGATTAGATAGAATGTACCTTTTTGGGGTGTGAAATGACCCCTATTTATAGGCAAGCCCAATACTAGGGTTTCCTAGTATTTCGCTTGTAACTGTTGGTGGCCGGAGTGGGTCCCTTGTCGGGCAAGGGTCCACGTGTAATCGTCTCTGCGGACGCGAGTAATCTTCCGCGGTCAGTGTATGTCCGCGGAGGTGCAACGGTGCGGCTTTAAAGATACTCACGTGCGTCTTTGGAATATCCGGAGCGTGACCCTTGTCAGGCTTAGTAGTCCGGCTATTTGTTGTATTGGGCCTGGGCCCATATGCGTATATTATGAACTAAGCCCAGTAAGCTTGGTGTTCATACTATACGTCATCAAGTCCCCCCAGTCTAGTTTGCTTTACTGTACGCGGTACAATTATAGCGTGCGGTGAGCGTTACTAGACTAGAGTTCCGTGATCAGATTTTCTTCCGCTCCTGCCTTGTTCCGGGTCTTTTGCGCCGTTTTGGCAGTTTGTCGTTGGTTACGTGGGTTCTTCGTGTCCCCTTATATTCTGCGTGATTTGACCGCCTGGGTCCCATATCCAGCTGTTATCATTATCTTTTTACTCTACCTTTGTACCGTTGATTGGGAAGTGTCTTGGCACGTGTCATCATCTTACCTTTACCTGACTTAAATATACCATGGGTATAAATAGTCGATTCATGCCCTACTGTTTCTTTTTTCATCTCTTTCACTTTTCCACCATTGTTGATAAATTTCAAGGTTTTCTAGTTGCACAACCTCCCTTATTCTAGCAGTTCGTTTTGATTCAGGTTAATCTCTTTTCTTCTCTTTTATTATGGGCAGTATTACACAAGAACACCTTGATGCCATTTGTGCAAAATATTTTGTCCCTGAGGAAGTCCATCCTCAATTGCCAAGCTCTGATGCCACCATGCATGAAAGACCGACTGGCAAAGTTGGAATGTACACCCGATTCTTCGATTATGCCAACTACCGTATCCCGTTTTTTACCTTCTTCGTGTTCGTTCTCACCCATTTCCGCATTCTGTTTTCCCAATTGTCCGTGTTTGGATCTGCCAAGGTTTCTCATTTTGAAATC
>BQNB010131439.1:0-18782 GCA_026074375.1 Tanacetum coccineum
AAATCAACAAAACGTTTTCTTGCATTTTTAAGACAATCTAAAAACGATTTCGCATGCATACATAATGATCTCTTGAATGTATAAGAAAAATATATAACCAATATGTATTTTTGGACACATTTGATCGAGCAAAATTAAATAAAGGAGCATTTAGGTTCACTAATTATTTTCTTTTGAGTCGAGTAAACCGCACCTCCACATTGTTTTCATATATGTAACACCCCCAAAAATGTGTCGCAGCGGAAGTGTGTCCGGGGGCGTTACTTCATAATACACAACGCTAGATGCAAGAGAACGACCTCTAAATGTGTCGTTTGAAAAGTAATCTCGTTGATTTCCTTGAAATTGATATAACATTTGTCCCATAATTTGCATCACAATGAAAAGCTTGAAAGCGATACAACGAGATTTGATCATTTG
Source organism: Tanacetum coccineum (assembly GCA_026074375.1). Taxonomy (NCBI): domain Eukaryota; kingdom Viridiplantae; phylum Streptophyta; class Magnoliopsida; order Asterales; family Asteraceae; genus Tanacetum; species Tanacetum coccineum. The sequence goes on from BQNB010131439.1 coordinate 421, forward strand.
TATATAAGTGGTAATCCATGAATGAAATCTTGTCATTTTAGACTCCAATGCACATCAAGTATGCCAAGCATCTAATTCACCTGAGAAAAACATGCTTAAAAAGTGTCAACATAAAGTTGGTGAGTTCATAGATTTGTTAAAGTATAATGTGAGACCAAGGTTTTGTAAAGCGTGTATGACCCATTTAAATCCTTAAATTTTCTTCCAAAATGTATGTATGATTTTAGAAATCAAATAGTATGTAAATAATTGCATGACCATGATTCATCCTAAATAGTCACAAAAATGTACATGTGAACGTTGAACCGCAATTGTTCACAGCATGTATGATATTTATATATATATAACCAAAATGTTTCAAGTATGTATTGCCACTTTATTCAAGGCACAGTAAATATTCATGTATGTATAAAACAATGATTACAATTACTCTAAGTTCATGAAACCGATGAATATGTACCCTTCGCAGGTGTCCCCTTTAAGAACACCAGGCAGTAATGAATATGTGCCCCTCGCATGTGTCCCCTCCAAGAACACCGGGCAGTAATGAATATGTGCCACTCGCATATGTCCCCTCTAAGAACACCTGGCAGTAATGAATATGTGCCCCTCGCAGGTGTCCCCTCCAAGAACAACCGGCAGTAATGAATATGTGCCGCGGGGGGGGTGGGCGGGGCGTGGGGTGGGGGTGGGGGGGGGGGGGGGGGGGGGGGGGGGGGGGGGAGGTTTCGCCCTCCAAGACCACCCGGGAATTACTTGTAGTTATCAGTTCAATCCGCTTAAGCTAATCCGTAATCATTTCAAAAGTAAAGCATGTATTTGAGACCAAAAATAAAGTCAATTAATGTATCCCATAGCGAGCTATGTAAATGAGTATGTAAACAATTTGTATCACCATGTTAAATGGCATTTGCAAACAAGCATGTTCTCACCCCAAAAATATACGTAAAACAAGTAAAACATGGGGCTATAAACTCACATCGATGTTGAAGAACGATTGGCGGGAATGCGCATATTTGAGCACAGCAAAAACGGAAAACCGGAACGGCTCGATCAAGAAGTTGCGGTTTCTTAACGGCTAAGACCCACTAGCCTAGGATAATGTATTTGGGTTTCCCGATGAATGGTTACGTCAACGCGACACGTTGATAAAAGATTTAGATTCCGAGTTGTAATAGTTTGGTGGTTGGTTAAATAAAATAATCGTGTGTAATATATTCCGTATATATTACATATTAAGAATGAACAAGTGTATAATTCATATCGTGAATTATATGACAAAGACAAACACCCAAAAGAATAATACGAAGTGTATATAATACGCGACATGTATTTTATATGAAAATAAAATAAAGTATATAATATACCTCTTGCAAAGTATTATAAATAAAGAACCATGAGAAAAAAAAAAAAAAAAAATTTAAAAATAATCAAAACAACATAATTCGACACGTTTTCGGAAATCACCAATTTAATTAATAAAGCGTTCTTGCATAAAAATAACCGCACGTTTTAATGTTACGAATCATGTAACCGATGTTTGTAAAGCTTTTACAAAAGTTATGACCTTATCTTCCAGTCGAGAATTATAATATTTTTATAATTTAGTATTTCGTTACGACTTTTAACTAAACTAGTTGCCTTGTTGTAAAAGTATAGTTCTCGTTCGTTTAACTGGTTATTGTATAATTATAAATTAAACAATCTTAAAACTATATAACTTAATCCTTTTTCAATCAATCCGTGTTGCAATTACTCGCGCGTGTTTAGATATATAATATAAGTATATATATATATATATATATATATATATATATATATATATATATATATATATATATATATATATATATTTAAACTAACGAAATAATAAATATTACATTTATTTAACCATTTAAAACCACCAATATATCCGGTTTTTATATTTATAAAATTTTACGATATATTTATTGTTGATTTATATAAACCAAACGCACCCTTGTTGTTTCGCTAAACCAAACGCACCCTTATGATGAAACTGCTACACCAAACGCACCCTATTCGGTTTTTGGCCTACCCAAACGCACCCTAACTGTGATTATGCGCAACCAAACGCACCCTTATTGATTTATGTCAAACCAAACGCACATATTTTGGTGTTTCTATCACAACCAAACGCACCCTTGGTGCTTAACTCAGATCCAAATGCACCCTTTGGTCGTTTTATTAAACCAACCGCACCCTTTATGGCTGTTAACAGCAAACCAACCGCACCCTTTCGTTTATCTTAAACCCAAACACCCCTATTCTGTTATAACCTAAACCAAACACACCCTTTGGTAGTTAATGACAGAACCAAACGCACCCTTTACGCTGTTAACCCCACAACCAAACACTCTTATGGCTGTTAACCCCAAACGCACCCCTCTTGGTGTTCTTGTTAAACCAAACGCACCCTATTCGGTGCTTCTGATGACCCAAACGCACTCTATGGGTGTTTTAAGCAAACCAAACGCATCCTATAGTGGTTTTATCCACACCAAACGCACCCTATTCATGTCTAAGAAAACCAAACGAACCCCCTTTGGGTCGCTTTTAGACCAAACGCACCCTTGTGTGGCTGAGGACAAAACAAAACGCACCCTTTGTGCTTTTATTAAACCAAACGCACCCCTATGTTGAGACAACCAAACGCACCCTTACTGTTTTAATAATAAAAAGAAACAAACGCACCCTATGGTGATGCGGCTGTGACGAGGTGGTAGTGAGGATGACGAGGTGATGGTGGTGGTTGTCGTGGAGTTGGTGGCGGTGACGAGGGGGTGGTGGTGGTGCGTGGTAGATGGGGGTGATGTGGGTGGTGATGATGTTGTTGGTGGTGGCAGTGGCGTCGGCTGGTGGTGGGGACGAAGGTGAGGCGCGTGGCGGCGCGTGGTCCCGTAGATCGGATAGATCGGGTGGAGATCTACATATTTTATATTTTTGGGTGGCGGCTGACGGCGGCGGCGGTGACCGGAAAACTCGCCGAAAAAGTTTTTCGGTGGCCGGAATTTTGAGAGGGAGGAGGGAGGAGATGAAGTGTTGTGTGTGTGTGTGTTATTTAATATATAAATTTTATATATATATTAAAAGTTATAAGAAAAGTGACAAGTGTTTAATAGTTTAGGGTTAGTGTTGTAAATATAACCACATGGACCATAAGTGTAACTTTTGCAAGATAATGGTTCGGGACTCGTTTGGACTAGTTAATGAATGATTCATAACGCGAAACTTGCGCCATTGTGTTCCAAATAATTTTTCCCATAAAAACGAGTATCCACTCGACTAATTTTCATAAACGTTTTATAAAATTTATTTAAAACGTTTATTATTTATTTGTATATTACTGATAAACTTTGTCCGTAAAATGATCTTTTACTTGAATATTTGCGTCTTTAACAAACGTTACTGAATAAAATGATAACTAATTTATTAAATATTTTTATTTAATAAAAAGTGTTAATTAAATATAATTTAATTATTTTCATGTCGGTACGCGTTGTTCTTGTTTCTAAAATCTTGCGAGGGTATTTCGGTCATTTTCTGCTTATTTTCGGGTCTCGGGCAAAACTAAAAAGTTTTCCGGAATGTCGTTTTACATCAAATTGCTTTAGAGTCCGAGTCGTGAAAACGTGATTTAGTGGGTCGTTTTTGATACGTCAGCTTAGTAATAACATATATCTTTTTCGTTTTCCAGTCAAATAAGTTAAAAATAACTTTGTACATGAGATATGAAATAATAAATATGATTTATTATTTAAAATATGTTCCGAAAATTTTACCGATTACGCGGAAATTGTTTTTATGAGCCAATAAAAGGTCAAAAGTCAAAAAGTCAAGTCGGACCTAAAAAGTCAAATGGTAAGATAGTCATTTAAAATTATGAAATTTGCCAGTTGTTACAGTACCTACCCCTTAAAGAAATCCCGTCCCGGGATTCGATTCTTGTTAACATACTGTGTGACTAAGAAAAGATTTAAGATTTAATAATCTAGTTTGCACATGGCGCTGATAACCTTAGTCAGCAAAATTAGATGTTTCGACACTTCTCAACATACCAAAAATTTGGCTAAGTTTGACCAGGATATATAATCTATTCAAGTAGATATTTTAGAAAATATCGTTACAAGTTTTATGATTGATATAGACGCCACTTGTATCGCTCCCACTTGAAATGCCCCGCCTACTCAGACCACAATATTATCCGCTTTGCCCGCATGCTCACCGCTTTGCTTTTGTGTCCCTCGTTTGAGACTTCCCGCAGGTTACCCAAACCAGTGCTACTCTCACTCAAGCACGCTCAACTGCCAGTTCTTGGCTGTACTAGAATGTATCGCGACCTAAGTCTTCGTATTAGTGGCCCGAAATAAATAGTTCGACTATCTCTTTCGTCGATAGACGTTTATCTGGTTTGAGGGGGGTTGCATTACCTACTGGATAAATTTGTACAAACTGGGACCGTTCCAGGCCCCAACAACGGCAACATAACCACGAAAACTATAACAAACGGTGACGGGATATTGTACTCAGTCTGTTAGCTCCACAGACAGTTCATGTTTGCAAGGATTTGTAACGGCAAAAGTAATAACTTAAGAATGAGATCATGTAGTTCAAGTGAGGCCCTAAGATTCTGCTGAGTGGTAAGACGCCATCGTGTTTCTAGGTCTTTTAACGGATTCCGGTGATTATCGAGTTCAGGTTCATACCCGTGTCATATCGGATACCATTAAGCCCACTCATTTATAATTTCTTATTTACATAAAGAAGCGTCCAAATTTATGCAAGTAAGAAATGATAAACTTATGGTTCGGTGATTTACAATCTATTTATTTAAATGCAGAGGCGTCCCAATCCATTTAAATAGAGAGACTATAAATCATCCTACCTAATAATTTCTGATGCAATACGCGTACTCATACAACCTTCAAGGTGGATGACATGATGATGCATGTGCTCTAATGAGTATGGGACGAGTGTTTAAAACTCGTCTTTGGAGACGGGAAGTAAAACAATCAAGTGAGATCGACGTAGAGTTCAAGATAGTTAATGAGTACTCGGTTAGAGTAAATAAGATAAAATTCTTCATGAACGAGTCAACATAGCGATTATCATATCAATCCTCCTATTACAAGTCCCGCCCATACAAGACTTGTAATACTTAGATTCATACATAATCCCATGTAAACAGAACTGTGACGGGCTTTGTTAACATAGCAATTATCATATCAATCCTCATATTACAAGTCCCGCCCATACAAGACTTGTAATACTTAGATTCATACATAATTCCATGTAAACAAAACTGTGACGGGCTTTGTTAACATAGCAATTATCATATCAATCCTCATATTACAAGTCCCGCCCATACAAGACTTGTAATACTTAGATTCATACATAATTCCATGTAAACAAAATTATGACGGTCTCCGTGTAATACAATATAGTATAAAGCTATGAAGAAAAATAATATCCTTAGAGACCATTGTTTAACTTACAATGTCTGAGAACGAAATGAGACCATTGTGCAACTCACAATGTCTAAGAAGTAAGATGAGACCATTGTATAACTCACAATGTCTGAGGTATAATTGAGACCATTGTGCAACTCACAATGTCTTAAGAAATGCTCTGGTATTTATATAAATAACTCTTATATAAATAAACGTGCGATATACGCAAAAGATGTAAGCATATATATTACATATATGTATGTCATATATATTACATATATGTATGTCATGTAAGCACTTAAGGTAACAAGTAACCTAAGCAAGTAATCAAGTAGTGTGTATGCACTTTGAAAATGTTTGCTGTGATGCAATGCTTGTGAAAACGGTTATAGTCTAGGGTAAAATATGCAACCTAGTTCTCTATAACCAGTGCTCTGATACCAATCTGTAACACCCCTAAATAATGTGTTCGCAACGAAATGTCTGTCCGGGGGAGTTTACTTATATACACAGCGCTAGATGCAAGAGAACGACCTCTAAATGCGTCGTTTGAAAAGTAATCTCGTTGGTTTCCTTGAAATTGATATAACATTTGTCCCATAATTTGCATCACAATGAAAATCTTGAAAGCGATACAACGAGATTTGATCATTTGTATATAAGTGGTAATCAATGAATGAAATCTTGTCATTTTAGACTCCAATGCACATCAAGTATGCCAAGCATCTAATTCACCTGAGAAAAACATGCTTAAAAAGTGTCAACATAAAGTTGATGAGTTCATAGATTTGTTTAAGTATAAATGTTGAACCAAGGTTCTGTAAAGCGTGTATGACCATTTAAATCCTTAAATGTCCTTTCAAAATGTATGTATGATTTTTAAAAATCAAATAGTTGGAAAGTATGCATGACCATTTCAATCCCCAAATAGTCACAAAAATGTACGTATGAACGTTGAACCGCAATTGTTCACAGCATGTATGATATTTATATATATATCATCAAAATGTTTCAAGTATGTATTGCCACTTATTCAAGTGTGTATAAAACAATGATTACAATTACTCTAAGTTCATGAAACCGATGAATATGTACCCCTCGCAGGTGTCCCCTCCAAGAACACCAGGCAGTAATGAATATGTGCCCCTCGCAGGTGTCCCCTCCAAGAACACCGGGCAGTAATGAATATGTGCCACTCGCAGGTGTCCCCTCCAAGAACACCCGGCAGTAATGAATATGTGCCCCTCGCAGGTGTCCCCTCCAAGAACACCCGGCAGTAATGAATATGTGCCCCTCGCAGGTGTCCCCTCCAAGAACACCCGGCAGTAATGAATATGTGCCCCTCGCAGGTGTCCCCTCTAAGAACACCCGGGCATTTACTTGTAGTTATCAGTTCAATCCGCTTAAGCTAATCCGTAATCATTTCAAAAGTAAAGCATGTATTTGAGACCAAAAATAAAGTCAAATAATGTATCCCATAGCGAGCTATGTAAATGAGTATGTAAACCAATTTGTAATCAACCATGTAAATGCATTTGCAAACAAGCATGTTCTCACCCCAAAAATATACGTAAAACAAGTAAAACATAGGGCTATAAACTCACATCGATGTTGAAGAACGATTGGCGGGAATGCGCATATTTAAGCACAACACAAACGGAAAACCGAAACGGCTCGATCAAGAAGTTGCGGTTTCTTAACGGCTAAGACCCACTAGCCTAGGATAATGTATTTGGGTTTCCCGATGAATGGTTACGTCAACGCGACACGTTGATAAAAGATTTAGATTCCAAGTTGTAATAGTTTGGTGGTTGGTTAAATAAAATAAATCGAAAGATAAACGCAAAGTGTGTAATATATTCCGTATATATTACATATTAAGAATGAACAAGTGTATAATTCATATCGTGAATTATATGACAAAGACAAACACCCAAAAGAATAAGGGGCAATTTCATATTTCCCCCTCTTTTCACCATTAATTTTATATTTACCCAAACATGCATCAAAAGTGTGGTACATCATGCATTCAATTGTTGTAATTTTGGTATATATGAAATTATTGGTGAAAAGAGTTTGGAAATCACCAATTTAATTAATAAAGCGTTCTTGCATAAAAATAACCGCACGTTTTAATGTTACGAATCATGTAACCGATGTTTGTAAAGCTTTTACAAAAGTTATGACCTTATCTTCCAGACGAGAATAATATTTTATAATTTAGTATTTCGTTACGACTTTTAACTAAACTAGTTGCCTTGTTGTAAAAGTATAGTTCTCGTTCGTTTAACTGGTTATTGTATAATTATAAATTAAACAATCTTAAAACTATATAACTTAATCATTTTCAAACAATCCGTGTTGCAATTACCACGCGTTTTTGAATATATATATAATATATATATATATATATAATATATATATATATATAAAAAAGTATATATATATATATATATATATATATATATATATATATATATATATATATAACTAACGAAATAATAAATATTACATTTATTTAACCATTTAAAACCACCAATATATCCGGTTTTTATATTTATAAAATTTTACGATATATTTATTGTTGATTTATATTAACCAAACGCACCCTTGTTGTTTCGCTAAACCAAACGCACCCTTATGATGAAACTGCTACACCAAACACGCCACCTATTTAGTTTCGCCTATCCCAAACGCACCCTAACTGTGATTCTGCGCAACCAAACGCACCCTTATTGATTTCTGTCAAACCAAACGCACCTATTTTGGTGTTTCTGTCACAACCAAACGCACCCTTGGTGCTTAACTCAGATCCAAACGCGCCCTTTGGTCGTTTTATGAAACCAAACGCACCCTTTATGGCTGTTAACAGCAAACCAACCGCACCCTTTCGATTATCTTAAACCCAAACACCCCTATTCTGTTATAACCTCAATCAAACACACCCTTTGGTAGTTAATGACATAACCAAACGTACCCTTTACGCTGTTAACCCCACAACCAAACACTCCTATGGTTGTTAACCCCAAACGCACCCCTTTTGGTGTTCTTGTTAAACCAAACGCACCCTATTCGGTGCTTCTGATGACCCAAACGCACTCTATGGGTGTTTTAAGCAAACCAAACGCATCCTATAGTGGTTTTATCAACACCAAACGCACCATATTCGTGTCTAAGAAAACCAAACGAACCCTCTTTGGGTCGCTTTTAGACCAAACGCACCCTTGTGTGGCTGAGGACATAAAAAAACGCACCCTTTGTGCTTTTATTAAACCAAACGCACCCCTATGTTGAGATAACCAAACACACCCTTACTGTTTTAATAATAAAAAGAAACAAACGCACCCTATGGTGGTGCGGCTGTGACGGGGTGGAGGTGAGGATGACGAGGTGATGGTGGTGGTTGTTGTGGAATGGGTGGCGGTGACCAGGGGGTGGTGGTGGTGTGTGGTAGATGGGGGTGATGTGGGTCGTGATGATGTTGTTGGTAGTGGCAGTGGCGTCGGCTGGTGGTGGGGACGAAGGTGAGGCGCGTGGCGGCGCGTGGTCCCGTAGATCGAATAGATCGAATGTACACTTGCGTCCAATTTGTAAAACATGCATATGTTTCTCACCCCAAAAACTTGTAATTTAATAATTGTAAAACATGGGGCTATGAACTCACCTCGAGTGAGTAAATTGATAACAAAATATCCCAAGTAAAAACGCGTCACGCTAACGCTCGAATGCAACCTAGTTAATATAGGTCGAATCAGTATTCAAGCACGTTGTCTAACAACAACTGTATATAATCCTATATAGTTATCATCGTACTATCGTTCGGGCTATCATAATTTAAGAGGTCATGACATGACGTACGAGGAGTTAGGACACTTTAAATCGTAAATCCAACAACTCGTCAATACGTCATCCGAAGAAGCCTCATTATGAAATTCCCTAGTAATATAGCACTTCGATAACTAATAACACATATATATATATATAGTGGGATTTTCAATACAGAACCACTTTTTTGTACAGAACTTACAGAACCCATTATAAACCTTTAGATTGTTTGATCAATGGCTATAATTGATTGTGCCATTTATGTAATTATTTAAAAGATGAAACCATAACTTGTAAAGCCTAAAGGGTAATATAGGAAATCTACATTTAATAATTTTTAAAACCGATCCACTCATTTAGGACGGTACAGATCTTTTTTAGTTTTTATATCTTTTTCTCTGTAACCTCCAATAACCCTAGCAACCCTATTATCTTTTTCTCAACCGTCATGAAGTTACAAGCTCCGGTTTTTGTATTTCGAAAAAAAGAGTAACAAGATCCGGACATGGATCTCGATCAAAAAATAAAAGAGCAGGTAAATATTTGTTTGAAGTAACAAAGTTTAATTAACGGAATTTATAAAACACCAACTGTTGGATCCGTTTTCCATGGAAATCTTGTTGTGTTGTTAAAGATCGCAAAAACCTTTCATTTTTCTGTTTACATTGTTGATCAATGATGGGGTTTTGTTGCGAGATCTTTAAGGACATGTTAAAATGCGAAAATATACACAAGATCTGGTTATGAATGTCGAAAATTAAAAGGTAAAGTTTTGTTAATTTTTATGTTGACAAAGAGTAGTTTGGTCTGCCACTTTTTTGTTTGTTGTGTTTTGAAGAAGACGAACAGAAGAAGGGGATGAGGTAGTGAGATGTGGCCCAATTGGAAATACTAGTATACATTTTTTATTAATTAAATGGTATTTTCTTATATTTCAACTTTTGTTCACAATGGTGTAATTTTTTCGATCTTGATTGTTACTAGTTTTACAAAAAAATTTAGTTGTGGACCAGATCATACAATAGTTTAGCTTTCGGCTTTACCTTAAAAAGTCTTTTCTAATGTTTTTTAGTTAAAATACAGGTTCATGGGCATTGGGTGAACTCACACGCCTTAAGCACTGAGTATATACAAGTAATATGTCTACTGATGCATGGATTTTAGATTGCGTGCACAAATGTTCTTGAAGCCGTGCATATATGTTCAAGATAATTAATTGATGCACTTATGCTTTTTAGATAGTGCACAAATGTTCTCGAAGCCGTGCATATATGTTCTCGAAGGGTACTCATATGTTCTTGGAAGAGTGCACACATGTTTTTGAATCTCCTGCACATGTACTAGTATTTGAATTATATTTCATTTGATATCAAATTTTATGTAATGTATTTATGTTTTCGTTGGGTTATAAGATTAGAGATTACATGTATATATGTTTATGTTTTTTGTTATAAATTTTCGAAAATAACGTACACTAGAAACATATATGCAATTATCATTTAAAAAAAACAAGTTTCATGGCTAAACAACTGTACACAAAAAAACGTATGTAAATTACAATATTAAAAAAACACATATGCACTTTTTTTTAGAAAAAAACAAGTATGCACCTTACAAAAAAAATGTTAATTTACAAGTGCTATGTATACCTATCTGTAACACCCCCAATAAATACATACAATGCAGCGGAATACCACTGGGGTGCAACTTCATAATACACAGCACTAGATACGAAGAGACGGACCTCTAATGTGTCGTTTGTAAAACAATCTCGTTGATTTAATCAAAATCTTGATTTAATATACATTTGTCCAAAAATTTTGCATCACAATGAAAAGCTTGAATGTATAGATCCAATGCACTTCAAGAAACTCGAGCCATATAATTTCCACTGAGAAAAATCATGCTTAAAAAGGTCAACATTAAAGTTGGTGAATTTCCATAGGTTTCTGTAAGTACAAAGTTAGTATCAATTAGTGTATCTGCCCTCCTGGTATCATTAAGTGTCATATAAAAAAACGTTTAATGACTACTGTCTCCTACAGTATAATAAAATATTGTTGCGACAATTTAAATCCTTAAATGTCCTTCAAAAGGTATGTATGATTTCTTAGGAAATCAATTAGACTGTTAAAATATGCAGACCATTTCTATTCCCAAAATAGTCCCAAAATGGTAAGTAAGCAATAGTTGGATCACAAATATCCAATAGTATTGTAGTGCCACCTTATTCAAGTGTGTCTAAAACCATGATTACCATTACTTTAAGTTCATGAACTGTGACGTTGACTGTATTGTATGCCACTTTATTCAAGGCATAGTAAAAGTGTACCCATCGTAGGTGTTCCCTCCAAGAACACCCGGGCGATAATAAAGAATATGTTCCCCCGTTACCGGTGTCCCCTCCAAGGACACCCGGGCAATAATAAAAGAATATGTTTCCCCCGTTACCGGTGTCCCCTCCAAGGACACCCGGGCAATAATATGTATATGTGATTGTTGACCCCGCAGGCGCCAATCCAAATTGTAAATCCGACATGGATAAAGTTAGCGTTCCCGGTGATAGCTAGTCACCGAACGGGGATAGTCATACCAAAAAGTAGATCTATCTTATAACATTCGCGCTCACCCTCCAAGTGATTTACAGTTCATGCAACCTAAGCTAATCCATAATCATAAAAGTATAGAATGCGTTTACGTTCAAAAAAGTAAACCCAGTATTGTATCTCCTCGCGATATATGTAAATGAGTATGTAAACCAAACAGTTAATCAACCATGTAAATGCGTTTGTAAACATGTATGCAGACGGGTTGAAAATGATCACGTAACGAGTTTAAATCAAACACGTAATTGAATTTGTAACAAGCCAGTTTCTCACCCAAATATATTATGTAAAACATGTAAAACATGGGGATATGAATCACCTTGATGTTGAAGAACGATTGATAGCGTAGGCATCTAATTCACTTTGTGATGAGAATTTGGGATTGACAGATAGGATCTAATATGCACAATACGAACTGAAGACGAAACTGCCTGACCGTGAAGATGCAGCTTAACTTAAAGGCTAAGTCTCACTAGCCTAAGATAATGTGTTTGGGTTTCCCGGTGAATTGTTATGTCAACGCGACGCGTTGATAAAGATTTAGATTTAACGTTGTAATGGTTTGGTGGTTGGTTAAATAAATAAATTGAAAATATACGCCAAGCGTGTAATATATATTCGTTATATATTACATATGAAAAATAACCCTTATATAATTCTTACCGTGAATTATATCATAAAAACGATCAACCCGAAGATTTATGAAAAGTATATAATAATTTGCAAGTATTATATACAATGTGTGAATAAATAATTAAACCCAATTATTTCGACAGCAATTCAATTGGTAACAGACTTTGAATAAAAGCAGACAAATGTCTTAATATTATAAATTAAACAACCGATGTTTGTAACCGTTCATAACCATTATAAAATATAAATTAATATTTTATAAATTATGTTTCGTTTCATGACAAGTCGTATCTAAAACAGTCGTCTTAATGTAAAAATATAGTTTTCGTTCGTTGTCAAGTTATGATGTAGTTATATTTTAATATATCTTTAAAATATAACATAGTCCTTTTATCGGTTTCTAAAATGAATTTAGCATGTTTTATGTGAACACATTAATAATTATAGAAATTTATATAAAATTTCTTCATGACTTTCCCGTTTATAAAACGTTTTCCGTTTTTGCAAAACTCTACGTTTTCCCTTAATCAATATGTGTTGCAATCATTCGCCTTCCAATATTTCAAATGCCCACGTGTTTCAGATATAACATATATATATATACGTTATATCTAAGTTAATTAATTAAAAATATTATATTTATTTCACCGATTATACCCACTATAATTATTTGTCCGGTTTTAATATTTATTAAAAACCTTTTTCGGTTATATTTTATTTGATGTTTTGATATATATAAACCCAAACAAAAAACCTTATGTCGTGATTTCTGCTAATTCCAAGCGCACTCCTACGGTTTTTCTGCTAACAAAACAAACAAAACATTTGTTTGTCTTTCTAAAACCCACATGCACCCTATGTCATTTTCTGTTCCATCCAAACGTGCCCTAGTCGTTTATAATTACAACCAAACGCACCCTTTCGGGTTCACATAACCAAACGAACACCCCTAGTTTTTAACCAGCCAAACGAACACCCCTAGTTGTATACAAAAACCAACACGCCCCGGCTGTGAACCACAACAACCAACCGAACCCTTTGTTTCTAACTAAAACCAAACGCACCTGATGCTTATAAAAAAAATAAACCAATGCAAACCTACGACACCATCTCCATTAAGGCGGTGGCTTAGCCACCTCACAGCAAACCCCGCGCGTGGTGGTGGCATGACAACGCCAAATAAACACCCCTTTTTGCTTAACCTCTACACACAAACACGCCCCTCTGCGGCTGTTTGAACACAAAACCAACGCACCTTTACCGGCTTGAAAACTAACCAACACGCCCCTAGTGTATCCCGTTAAATCAACCCGACCCCGGCTTGCATTCATTATAAAACACCCCTAAATGTACACGGCAACCCACTACGAACACCCCTAATTGGTACACGGGCAAACCCACACGAACACCCCTCCCCCGGAGGTTATTAAGCGAAACAACAAACCCCCCCCCTCTCCTGCTTCAATGTCCCAAGCCACGCAATCCTTGTTGGCGGCTAAACCCACGCACCCTCTCCGGGTTTTTATACCGGCTGTCACCACAAACCAACCCGACCAGCCAACCAATCTAAACACCCTAGCTAGCTAACCCAACCCGACCCCCGCTGTCAACAGCCCGACCCCCGACCGCACGCGCAATCTTCAGCTTATTCTACAAACCCAACCGCAACCCCGTTACGGGTCGGCTAGTCCCGCGAACCACAACAAAACCCACCCGCACCCTTTTTATTTATAACCTAAACCAACGCACCCTGGTTGGTTTTTCTGCCGAGCACCCGGTGTGGTGTTTATAACAAAACCGGACGCCACCCTGGAGATATTATAACAACACTAAATAAGACCCTATGTTGCTGCTGAGATCGAACAAACCAACGCCCCTTTCTTGTTGTTACAAACCACCCGCACCCTTGTGGGCCGTGGCTGTTGGTGATGATGATGTTGGTGGTGTTATGGTGGCGTCGGTGGTGACGTGGCAGCGGTGAAGTGGCGCGTGAAGGAGAGTGATATGGGGGATCGTATAGATCGGGTGGTGAGGAGTATATTTGGTGTTGGTCGGAAAACTCCGCCGGAAAACTTTTCCGGCGGCGGCGCGGTGGTGGCCGGCGGTGGGGAGCTTCGCCGGAGAAGGTGACATCGGAGGGGGGGAGAGAGAATTAAAAAAAAGAGTGTGTGTATATATGAGAGGTGAAAATGAGAAAAGATGTATATAAAATTTTATATATATTAAAACTTTATATTAAAAGTGCCAAATTGAAATAGTCCAGGGTTCGTTTTGTAACTTTTTCATATACTTTTTGATAAAAGCGGTTCGGGACTCATTTGAGCGACTTAACGGATGATTCAACTCTCGAAACTTGCGCCATTGTTTTCCGAATCATTTTTCTGATAAAAACGAGTATTTACTTGATAATGTTTCATAAATATTTTATAACATTTAATAAAATATCAGTTATTCATTTTGTGAACCGGTTTCGCTTCGTCCAAAATAAATATGGATTTCAACCCGAGTATTCGCGTTATTCACAACGCTTTTAATTAAAAATGATGACTAATTTATTTAATATTTTTATTAAATAAATACTGATAATCAAAAACAAATTTAATTGTTTTTGTGTGTCCGCGTTGTATATTGTTCGAAAAATGTTTGCGGTGCTGTTTTAGCCTTTTTCGGCTCGTTTCCAGGTCTCGGGCAAAACTGAAAAGTTGTCAGGAATGTCGTTTCACATCAAATTGTTTTAGAGTCCGAGTCGTGAATACGTGATATAGATGATCGTTCTTATAAGTCAAGCCAGACCTAAAAGTCAAAGGGTATAATAATTATCTAAAAATCCGAAAATTCTCAGATGTTACAGTACCTACCCCTTAAAGAAATCTCGTCCCGAGATTAAATTTGTGTTATCCGCTTAGTGTGTATAAGAAAAGACTTAAGATTTACTAAACCAGTTGAACATGACGCTGATAACTTTATTCAGCAATATCTGGTGTTTCTACACTCCTTAGCTATAAAATATATTTCGGCTAGGTTGACAGAATATCAAATCCATTAGAATGGTATTCTTAAGGAAACATCGGTTCAAGGTGTATAATTGGTAAATAAACGGCTTTGTGAAGAAGCCTCTTAATATTGAAACACCAATGAGATTGTTGTGTAGTCGCGTGGTTATGTCTTAAGGCAGAGTCTCGTTTCTGCTATCTGTAATGTTCGATCATTAATAACGGATGAGGCTAAAGGATGTAAGTATCCAACTTATTTGGCAGTACTAAATAGTATCATGGCTTAAATTGGTGTACTGTTCGTCTGCAATGAGTAATTCAACTGAATACTATATCGACATATGCTTATCTTGTTTGGGTTTCATCACTTAGTTGATAAAGTTTGTATAATCTGGGACCACTCCAGGACCCAACAACAGCAACCATAACGACGATAACTATAACAAACGGTGATGGGATGCAGAGGGTGAGAACCCTCCGAGAAACAATATCCCCAGAATAAAGTTCAATAAATGAGAGGAGCTCGCGGGAGAGCTTACGCGATAATCGGCGGATTATGGTACTCAGTCGTTAGTTCGATGAATCAGCTCCATTAGCTCAAGTATGTAACACATCTGTTAGTTCCACGGAATCGTTCCATGTTTGCGAGGATGGCAACTGCAAGAGTTAATTAACTTCAAAGAATGAGATAAGGTAGTCCCAAGTGAGGCCTTAAGATTCTGCCGAGTGGTAGAACACGATTGTGTTTCTAGACCCTTTTCAACAGATTCTGGCGATTTTCGAATTTAGGTTCATACTCGTGTCATATCGGATACCATTAAGCCCACTCATTTATAATTCATTTTTTGCTTAAACGAAGCGTCCGAATTTATGTAGTAATATCAATTTGAATAAACTTATGGTTCGGTGATTTATTTTTTTAATTTATTTATTTAAATGAAGAGGCTCGTCCAATCCTTTTAAATAACTGATCATAAATCCTCCTCATAATAATTCCCCGGTGCAAATACGCGTTACTCTCAGAACCTTCAAGGTGGTTGACACGACGATGCATGTGCTTATTGGTGTATGGGACGAGTCGTTCAAAAACTCGTCTTTGGAAAGCAAAACCAATAAATGGGAGTAAAACTGTCAGGAGAGTTCAATATAGAGTTCAGATAGTTAATGAGTACCTTTGGTTAGAGTAAACCAGGTAAAGTTGAATCACGAGCACCTGTTAAAAGATCATCTCGTTCCAGATTTCTGACATAGCATGTCTTGGATCAAAAAGCAACTTCCAAATCATCGTCGCAGAATTTCCCTACACTGAAGAGGTTGTGTCCAAGACCTTCAATATAATATACATGACAAATAGTAATATTTCCATGTACATAATTGCCATAGCCTGTGATTGCTACAAAGTGGTCATTTCCAAAGCGGACTGTGCTCATAAATGTTTTTACAAAAAATTTCAATAGTTTAAGATCGCCAGTCATGTGCTTTGAACAGCCACTATCAACAATCCACAGAACTATTTGGATCACCTACATCGCATAAGAAAAACACATATGGAAGAGTGGACGGTTTGGCTACCCATTGTTTAACGGGAACCGATGTGTTAGAGTAGGATACAATATTTGTACTACTTTTAACAAAAGTCAGACACGTGTTAGCAGTTATGCTCTTAGGGGACCAACCAACATTTGGTTTTGTTTCGTACCATTTTTGCCACTTTTTACTAGTTTTTATCTTTGTCCTCATGTACTTGCTAAGTGACATTTCTTGCGGAAAAAGAAAAGTTGAGCTAGAAGCACTAAAGACCTTATGTTTGGCACTTAAGGGAGAAACTACAACAAACCTAGTTTTTGCTACTATAGGAGTAGTATCTAAAGACTTATATTTTGCAGTTCTAGGAGTGGTAAATAAGGCTCTTCTAACATTTGAATTCATATTCAACTTATATTTTGCAAGACATTTATCATGAAACAGGGGAAGCACATTCTTTTCATAAGAAACACATAATACATCCTTCGCTTTAGGAGCATTTTTAGCATCAACATTTGTTACCATCTTCTTGGTTTGAACAACATTCTTTTTAGACGTAACAATTTTTTTATTTGTCCTAACAGAAACTGTAACACCCCCAAAAATACAACAATGCAGCGGAATACCACATGGGGTGCTACTTCATAATACACAGCGCTAGATACAAGAGAACGACCTCTAAATGTGTCGTTTGTAAAACAATCTCGTTGATTTAATCAAAATCTTGAATTTAATATACATTTGTCCCATAATTGCATCACAATGAAAAGCTTGAATGTATAGACTCCAATGCACTTCAAGAAATCCGAGCATATAATTTCCCTGAGAAAAACATGCTTAAAAAGGTCAACATAAAGTTGGTGAGTTCATAGGTTTCTGTAAATATAAACGTTAGTTCCAATAAATGTATCTGCCCACTGTATCATTACAGTGTCATATAAAATAATTGTGTGACCATTTAAATCCTTAAATGTCCTTCCAAAATGTACGTATGATTTTTAGAAATCAATTAGCTGTAAAATATGCAAGACCATTTCTATCCCCAAATAGTCTCAAAATGTACGTGTCAAAGTTGGATCACAAATATCCAAAATATGTATTGCCACTTTATTCAAGGCACAGTAAAAGTGTACCCATCGTAGGTGTTCCCTCCAAGAACACCCGGGCGATAATAAGAAATATCTTCCCCCGTTACCGGTGTCCCCTCCAAGGACACCCGGGCAATAATAAAAGAATATGTTCCCCCGTTACCGGTGTCCCCTCCAAGGACACCCGGGCATTTCCAAAAAAAATATGTACATGTGATTGTTGGC
>BQNB010131440.1:0-18782 GCA_026074375.1 Tanacetum coccineum
GTATTTGAAGTGTTGTCATCTGCTCTGTCCACTTCGTTATTGGCGATGGAATATACTTTATCACTTACACTAGCCGTCGAGGCTTCAAATTGCCTTTTCATGATACCATCTTTCATTTCCTGTCTAATAGACTTAATGATGGTAATTAAATCATCCTTCATGTTCTCCACTCCCTGCATACTCATATGTTTTGTTATCTCAGCGTTCAACCATTCGTCAATGTCATCCTTTTCTTCAAAGTGTTGAATGTTCTGAGTATACCCATGGTTACTTTCCTCTTGCTCACTCATGACTTCTTTATCGTCGGTCATGTGTTTAACTTCTTCCTCCATATCTTCTGAATCATAATCGGACTCGGCGTCTGGTTGGTTAGGATCAAAGTAGTGAGAAAATTCCTGGATTGGGTCATGGGTTGGTGTACTTTTTTCGAAAATAGGTAGGAAGATATGATTTAGTATTGCTGATGTGGTTCTCATTTACCTTTTTCTCGTATTCCAAGTACTCGGCGATAGTCATATCTTCAATCTTTTTAGGTGTCTGACTTTCTTGTGTCAGCCTAAGATACTGTTGAATGGTGAGATCTTCAATGTCAACCTCATCCTTGATGTTTCCTTGAGAATAGATCGAAGTGAGAAAAGACATAATTGTAAAAATTCAAATTACTACTAAATTTTAGCCCCCCGACAGCGACGCCAAAAACTTGATGCGTATTTTATTTTAAAATATATTTTACAAGTTTTAAATTTATAAAACTTGATCTACCTGACAACGCACTAACGGGCAGAGAACCCGATCGTGGGTAGTACAGAATGGTAAATCCGAGGTCGTCCCAAGAGCTAAGTTGTAATTAGTTTTAATTTGAAATGTCACGTTTGAAAAGTGGTTTGAATTGATTTGAAATAAATAACAATAAAATAAATTACAGAAAATTAAAAGAGTTGGAGATATCAGGAGAGAAAACATGCTAACCTAGTTACTTCATTACTATTGTTTTGAAAATGAATTCCTGTGCAATGTTAAACTATGGTTTCATTAGCGGTTTCTAAGGTCGATAGACTTGAATATGCATATGCAATCTATCCTATACTTCCCGCGATTCTGAATCAGTCCCAAATCGTTTAGGAGGTAGGTTATCCAAGTTGTAGTAATTAATCCCAACTATTCCCAAAACATATCTAATAACCTGTAAAGGTTATTAACCCTCTCTGAAAGAGTTTCTGTGCTTTTGAAGTATATTAAGTGATAAGTGCGGTGACCGGTTAGTTCCTACATTAGGTAAGGAGTTAGTGATCCTCCCTAGTACCCATTGGATCCCATATTCACTAGATATTCTAATTATGAGGTAAGCCAGGTCCAGACCACCCGTACTACCAAAACCCAGGGTTACATGATAATCAAGGAATATCTAATGAAACCATAATCTAACCGGAAACAAACATCATAACAATAGTAACTACATAACTAGGCCAGCACTTTAAGTACTTAGCCGCTCATAGTAACGGAAACACAGCAAGAAATAGAATAAATCATAGATTGAAAACTCATAATTCTTACATTATTAGTATTTGAATGATTAAATACAAAAAGTAAGTAAAGTGTGATCTCCCTTGGACTCCAGGTGGAATTATTTGAAGGTTGGAAGCCTTTGTCGCCTCTCCAATTGGCTGTGGAGGAAGTGATGTCGGAATAGATTGAATGAGGCCTCTAGTTATAGGTATCAAACCTGTTACGGCATAACCAATAAAGGTGTTACGCCGTAAACTTCTTACTCGACATTCTATATTTAAGTAGTTGTTACCGCGTAACCAGATATGGTGTTACGCTATAACCTTCAAATAACTTTCATATGTACGTGATCTTCATTCCATATTTATGGATTTTCATTGTTACGACGTGACCATAAGGGGTGTTACGCCGTAACCCCATCTTGGGTAAGGTTTCCTTTTAAATATTTGTTTACGACGTAACTAGATATGGTGTTACGTCGTAACCTTGTCCTTGATCTTTGTACTTGCTTAATTTATGTTACGGTGTAACCATTTTTAGTGTTACGCCATAACATTCTTTAAAAAATTACACTTTGAGCCCTTTTTCCTTTGTTCTTGTCACTTTCCTTCATTTTACCTTAAAACTAGAAAATGATAGAAAATATCTTGTTTTCGAGTGTTAGTGAAACATTTGCAAGTAATATAGGAGGTATTTTGCTACCAAAAAGTATTAAATATTTAATATTATCAACTAGTTTCTTTCTTAGCCTTTAAAGCAAGATATTTTATTTCTCCCTTAGCTTTGACTATTTCAGAATCTTTCTTGATGATAATCTCGTAAACTTTAAGATTCCCGATAAGTTCATTAAGTGATAGTGATGTTAAGTCGTTCGACTTTTCAATCGCCGTGACCTTTGCTCTCCATTTAGGATGCAAAGCCGTAAGAAACTTCCTAACATAATTCTTGCTAAAATAACCTTCATCAAGAGTTTTTAGACTAGTAATGATAGTATTGAATCTAGCAAAAGCACTATCTATAGATTTGTCTTCAGAAATGATGAATTGTTCATATTGTTGTACCAAAAGGTCGATCTTATTTTCTTTGACTTGGTTATTACCTTGATGGGTGATTAACAAAGTTTTCCAAATTTATTTTGCCGTATTACACATGAAAATTCTTTCATATTCTTTTCTTGGCAAGGCATTGTAAATAACCATTTTGGCTTTGTTATTTTTCGCAAGCCTCTTTTTAAGATCATCACTTTTTTTTCAAAACATCAAGAAGTTGAAAAATATAAATAACCCTTTTAGACATTATTTGTATTAACACTTTGAAACAAATCATAACAGCTAATTCAGTTGTCAAGTTTTCAAACAAAACTCATAACTGACGTTTAACCATTTTTCCTCCATTCCAACTACCCTTCTTCGAGACACGATATCTCATTCACACTAACTCTGTTTTGGACATATAATGCCTCATTTTAGAGCCTTAAACTTAATAATTATATCCACTAATAATTATCTATGTCAAAAATTAGTGAAAATTAATTTTTTTACTAAACTTTTCCAACAATCCCCACATGAATGAAGATCGAGTAGAAACTCACAAAATTCCAATAAAATTTTAGCGGTTCAGTCTTGCATATGATAGGTAGGTGTTACCCATTGAACATTCCCTTGTGAAATATACTTAGCCTCCTAGCAGCTAGTAGAACTTGATGTCTTTAAACTGTCTGCTATTTGTGTAGATGAGAATATATGTTCACACATGACTCTTCCTGACACTGTCAACTCCTCATAGTCGTGTTTGTTATGGTCATGACACTAGCCTGGTTCTACAAGAGCTTTTAGGAAATGCACCCCACATACTTACCTTTGAAGCGACCCCACTTCTCTCTCACATAGGTGATTCTCCACTAATCGTTAAAAATATATGTTTTGCGATTTCATCTTGAATCATTATGCTTTGTGATTTCATCTTGAATCATTAAAGCCATATGTTTAACCTCATATTGTCACTGTAATAGGAATGGACTAGGAAGTTTACTAACTCCCCTAGATGGATGGAGAGTTGATTACTCTCCCCATAGTGACCTCCCTCGGTTTATACAATTAGGTTGTCCTATTGAACCCATATATTGGGATCTCCAGTCAGCTGGGTTAGGTTTTCCTTCATATAAACTTTTTCGGGGCTTTAGTCCCATTCCCCCACACAACTCACTCTCTGCTTATGCCTTTTATAAGTGGACCCGCGATGTTATCCATTGACTTTACGTAGTCAATTGTGATAAATCTAGTTGAGAGTAGTTGTCGCATCAATCACTATCTATGATGGATATGTTTTGACTTACCGTTTTACATTGTGATATGAGCTCTTTCAAATTCAATTGACTATCACACTTTATAAACATGGTCGTTACCGGTTTATGCCATCTTGGTATGTCCTTTACGAATTAACATAAATATCCCGCATATTCTCTAAATTTATCACAAATGTTAAATTCATATTTCATCATAGATTTAGCTATAAATGTCTATTTGAAATACTTTCAAGATTTCTTAGACATAGTTTCCCACTTAGCTTAAACGCATACGCTCAAGTGGATCTAGATTCTTATATATAAGAAACCATATTTTCATTACTCTATCATTTGATAGCAGTTGGAAATCTTCCATAATGTAATATTGTAAGTATCATAGTACTCATGTAATACTATTCAAATGATCATCACTTGAATTATTGGTATACTACTTTACCTAGTTATCAGGTTACACATACGTCATTAGACTCATAAGATGCCTAATATTCTTTGTGTATTCAAAATCGACAACACCTTTACCTCTATTTAAATAGATTTAAAAAGATGTCATTAGATTCTATCAAATCCAGAATCCCCCACATTGAATATATCTCAAGAATATTAGCCTTATAATGTTTTAACTTCAAAACACATTTTATCTTAGTTCCAAGAACCATACCGAACAATTAATGAAGTTCATGTTAAATCTTGACTCCAAGATGTCATTAGTTGATTTGTTCATCTTTTTATCACTTTTAGTGATAAGTATACCACATATGTATAAACACAACATTACATATATACTATCAATCACACATACATACATTAATTTTGAATCTATATTCTCACATGATATGGTTAAAATTTTGATGTCAATGTTCGGGAGCTTGCCTTAAGCCATATAATGACTTAATAAGCCTACAAACTTTGCTCTCTAGTCCAAGAGCCATGAAACCCTCAGGTTGGTTCATGTATAGTTAGTTTCCTTTATAAATCCCCGTTTAGAAACATCCATTTGATGTACTTCCAAATTTCTTATGGCTGCAATAGCAAGTACCATCCTAATGGAGGTTATTCGCGTTACAGGCGAATAAGTGTCAAAATAATCAAAACCTTCTAGTTGTCTATAACCTTTGATCACTAATTGTGCTTTGTATTTTTTGTGGTGCCATTAGCTTTCATTTTTTTCTTGAAGATCCATCGATTGCCTAATGGTTTGCAACTAGGAGTTAAATCCATGAGCTCCCAAGTACGATTTTGTAAAATAGAATCTATTTCACTTTTGATGGCTTCTTTCCATTGAGCCCTTTCGAGGAAGTTACCGCTTCTTAATAAGAAGTAGGTTCATTTTCTACCATAAAAGAAATAAAACCGGGTCCAAACGATTTCTTAATTCTGGCCCTTTTGCTTCTTCTAGGTTCAACATCTTCTTCCTCAGATTGATGATGTCTCTCGTCGTGAACGACATCATCATCTCGATGTCTCTTTTCTTGGACAACCACATCGTCTCGTCTAGATGAGCTTTCATTCTCCTAAGATAAACAAGGAAACGCGGATTCAAAACTGAAGCATTCCTTGATTCCATTATCGTATTCTTGTGTATCTCATGATTCTTTAGCTCATGTACAAGGAATCGATAAGCACTGCTATTATGATCATACCCAATGAATACACAATCCACGGTTTTGGGTCCTATCTTTTGAGCTTTAGGTGCCAGAATTGCCACTTTGGATAGGCACCCCACACTCATAAGTATTTATAAGATGCTTTTCTTCCTATCCATAATTCATAAGGGGTATCTTCCTTTTATTTACGAGGTATCTTATTCAAAAGACAATTAGCTGATAAAATGGTTCCCCCCCACATGTTCTGGTTTAAACCTGAACTTATCAACATGGCATTTGCCATTTCTTTCAAGGTGCGATTTTTCCTTTCAACAATCCTATTCTGCTGAGGTGAATGAGGTGTAGTAAATTAATGTCTAATTCCATGTTATGAACAAAATTAAGCAAATGGAGATATATATTCACCTCCCCCATCACTTCTTACTACCTTGATCTTTTTGTTTAGTTGATTCTCAACTTCATTCTTGTATAGAATGAACTTATCTATTGATTCATCTTTACGTTTAAGTAAATACACATAGCGATATTTTGTACAATCATCAATAAATCACACACATCTGTGTGAATTAGATCAAGATGATCGGTTTTTCTTTTAACCGAATGAAAAGACCCTCTTGTCATTTTCTCCCCAACACATGTTTGGCACTTGTGATTTGAGTCATTATGGAATGTAGGTATACAATTTAATTTCATCATACGACGAATGGAATTGTAATTAACATGACCGACTCAACTACATAAGTTGAATTAGTGTTCGTTTTAGAAAAAATTGTTTTCCGTAATAATTAAATTTAATTTGAACATTCCATCATGGGCATAACCCGTACCTACAACCATTATATTCTCGATTAACTCAAATGTGTTACACTCAAATGCAAGGCAAAACCCCTACGTGTTGAGCAACCACCCAGACACAATATTCTTTCGAATCTTTGGAACGTACAAAACGTTCTTGAGTTTTAACTATTTTCTGGATGTCAATTTAAATATTACATTTCCCTCACCTTTAATGTCAGTGGTGACGGAATTTTCCATGAACAGTTTTGCACCATTGATAACCTCTTTAAACGAACTAAAGAGACTTTTATCCAAACACACATGACGAGTAGCACTCGTGTCAATCCATCACTCTTTTGTGTTTGAACCCACTTGGCTCACTTCTGAAATCATTGCAATGAAATCAAATATCATTTTTCACACAAAAAAATTAAGAGGATACTCAATCTTGATTTTGCACAAAAAATACACTATTTCCGCTCGAATAAAATTAGGCAGAAATGCACTCCGCACAAGTTTTATAGTCGACTATCATGAATAAATCCAAATCATTTTCTTCCTTATAAACAATGTAGACGGAATTTTTTTGAGATTGTAGGAAATAAGGACACCGTTTATATATAATTTAGATTACAATATCAAGAAGAAAACTTACAATATACTTTGAAGAGAGTATATGAAGAACCTGAACAAAGTCCAACCTGAAATGATCAACAAAGAAGACCGAGGCACGTGTTGAACACGCTTCCCTTAAAACAAATCCGTGTACAATAATCACAGATGTTTCCTAGGATATAACGGTCGGAGCAGGAGTACTGCCAGAATTGACAAATTGCCTTAAATTCAGCTAGAATTCTTGTGTGTTTTAGTGTGTTTGGTCTCTTTGGAATGATTGAGACTGCCATCTATTTATGCACATTCTGTGTAACATATGGTGTAATGATGCAATCAATATTGGTTAATAACTCATTAATTTGCTATTATAAACCTTTGAAACAAATCATATCATCCAATAAATTGTTAGTTAATGACTCATTAATTTGCAGTTATAAACCTTTGAAACAAATCATAACAGCCAATTCAATTGTTAGTTAATGACTCATTAATTTGCTGTAATAAACATTTGAAACAAATCATAACGGCCAATTCAACTGTCAGTTTCCAAACAAAAATCGTAAATTTCCTTCATTCTAACTACCCTTCTTCGAGACTCGATATCTCATTCACACTAACTCCATTTTGGACATATAATGGCTCATTATAGAGCCTGAAACTTAATAATTATATTCACTAATAATTATCTATGTCCAAAATTAGTGAAAACTCATTTTTCCTCTAAACTTTTCCGAAAGACTAAATGGCAGAAACACTTGTAACTATCATCTTGTAACTATCATCACTAAAATGTGTAAAGTCTAAAGCTTAATTCCTATGAAGTGCAAACATCTATGAAGTGGTGATATCAACCTCGTTTAAAGAGCAACTTTACCCTACTTGAGTTTGTTTGACGGTAGGTTGAATTAGTCGGCTAAAATGCTAGAAATAATCATTAACAAAAAGGTACACACTATAATTACATCGCTAAGTTGTTTGAATATTGAGGCGTAAAGAGTTTTCACGTTAGATTAACAACATCCAATTGACTTGATCAATATTATATCTTAAAATTTCCATTATGTTGTATGAGTTTGTTACAGGCAACTACTTGTGGAGCTAACACAATGCCCGTTGTCAAATTTGAGTTTAAGGCTTGGAGAAGTGGAATGTACAAATTCTATTTTTGTAATCGATCTCTTTCCCAACAGACATGGTTATATTCCAAGTGAGCATGGCATTACAAAAGACGCGCTTCATGAATATATACACACTACAAAAAATAAGAGCTATAGTGACGGAAATTTAATGACGATCTATATTTTTCGTCACTATTGACACAATTTTAGTGACGCTATAGAATTGTCGTCACTATATCGCGTCACTTGCATATATTTAATGATGAAGTAATAAATTGTCAGTAATATACATGTTAGTGACGAAATTATTTGTCACTAAGTTTAGTACTAATGGTCCACGTCTAACTCATTTCTTGCTACGCTCCTTAGTCACGAAATTTTCGTCACTCAACTTTGGATAGGTAGTCACGAAAAATGTTGGTCGCTAAATTGACAATTGTAATCGAATAATAACTCACATTCATAACTTTTCACCTTCTCAAGTTTAAAAAAATTCATAAAAAAATAGTTAAAAAAAATCAAATAATAACTCACATTAATTAAGTTAGTGAGGAATGCCTTTTTGTTACTATTGTAATTATTAGTGACGATATGTGTCCGTCATAAAGCTTATACAAAGTTAATGACGAAACTGTTCGTCACTCACGTAAACAAATAAATTATCTAACACTCAAAAGTACAAGGACCTAAACAGACAAATACTCTAGGGTCACATCAGAATATAAAAGAGGATAGAAGTGATAAAGAAGAGGTGAAAAGACATTTTATGTCCTCAAAATAAAAGAGGACATAAGTGATTTTTGCCACTTTTGTCTTCAAAAAAACAAACAATCTGCAGTTGTATTGTCTGCACACTTGCAGACATAAGAGCCAAAAAGCTCTTATTTATAAAAAAATAAATGAAACATTAGTGATTTTGGTGAAGAATGGATTTTGGTGCCAAAATTGAAGAATAAGGGATTTTGCTGAGCTTTTGCATGTTGCACAGCATGATAGTTTGGTACAACTCTTTATAGTTATGCTACTACTTGGACTTAAATTTTGTTCATGCTATTATCATGGCAGCCTACAAAAGATTAGATTAGGACTTTAGGTGTTGGAAGACGTGATTTATCAATAAATTTCAAATTCAAATTTAGATTCTGACTTCTTTTCATAATAACTAGTGAATTTGACTTTTGTGAAATACTCTAGGGTCACATCAGGTTGGTTTTCCCATAAACCTGAATGGTATGAAGCTGATCATGGGAATTTTGCAGAGTGGGGCTCAGTCTGTTTTTACGTTTGTCCATCTATGTTGTCCCAGTTGTAGGATACCTCTTGTTGGATCCAACTTCAATAGATCGAATTCCTTAAGCTTGTTTAAGGTTTAGTTATATTAGCTAAATCTAACACAACTATAGTAGAAACTTTGTTAAGTGTATTAAAGATTATGCGGAATCTAATCTTTAATATTAGAAAAATTCTTAATGAAACAGTAACACAAGATCACAATTCAACAAACAATAAAAGCACCAATATTATTAAGAATAATACGAATACTCTCCTAGTATTAGGGTTACAAAACCTTGAAGCTATGAATAACACTTATCAAATTGTAAAACAACATATTTAACTATATACCCTAGGACCTCCTTTTATACACCAAGGAGTCCTAGTCGATTTACAATATATTCCTAAGACTTAGAATATTCTCTATGATCTATTCTATAAATAACTAATACTTATCACGTAAGTAATCTTGATCTCCAAACAATCTTTATCCTTTCTTCTGTCTTTATCTTTTCTCTGACAGTAGAAACTCTTTCAGCAGTCTTAATCTTTGAGCAGTAGTAACTTATACACCAGCAACATTAACTGAGCACAAGCAGTAGTAACTACTTAGAATATTTTCTTCAATCTTCACCAGCAGTACTAACTTTACACTAGCAGTACTAACTTTATTCTAGCAGTACTAATATATACTAACAGTAGTAACTGTGAACTAGCAGTACTAACTTTATACTAACACCACTAACTACTTAGCATATTTTTGATTAAAGTTAATGAACATCACTAACTTTAGCTTAGCAGCAGTAACACAAACCTGAGCAGTAGTAACTCTAAGATCATCAAGAAGTCTTTTAATCCAAACAATCCTCCCCTAAACTTGATATTCTTCTTCAAAATCTCAAATTTCTTCATTAAAAGCTTCATTAATCACCAGGAGGATGCTTCTAAACACTTCATTGATTCTTAAGCTATTTTGTGAGAAGTTTAAGAAGTTGATATGCCATTTCACTTAAATGACCACATTGAAGCTTCTTGTTTAACATATCAGTAATTGTAGCAGGTGTAGGGGGATATCTCTTTTCTACCAGCATATGAATGTGCATATGTTGCATCCTTAAGGAATGAACTTCACAAGAGTCATATAGCTTCCAATCCAACACTCTGTAATCTTGGTGATTCCTCCATATTGTATCTTCTACATGAGGTTCAAACATTACCTTTAAATCACCCCTATAGCACTTTCTCATAGCCCTCCTCTGGCCTTGATGACCCATGCTTAGCTTTTACCAATTTCTACGGATTTTTCAAATCTTCCATGTCAAAGCTTTTGAGCATATGACTAAAGACTAAGTACATATGAGACTTTCTATCATCCCTGATTATCTGGTAATAGGTTTTCTTCCTTTCTTTGTGAATTTTCCAGTCAACAATGCTTAGAGGCTTAACAGCCAAAGGAATAGCATCAATTGCTACTTCATCTTCATCAAAAATAATTTTCATGAGCTCTTTAATCTTAGCTGCTTCTTGATTATTATCCACTTCAGCTATTTCTTGAACATCATCCACCTTTTGCTTTTTAGGGACCTCTTGTCCCAGCTCAGTGCCTGCTCTCTTTGAACTACCCTCCACCAACTCAGTTCTAAAATCCATAAACATGTTTACCCTTTTAAGATCTTTGTCAAACAATTCTTTGATATAATCAAAGTCTTTAGATTTTAAGTCTTTGTGCTTCCAACCTTCCATGTTCTTAAGGTAAGTAATCATGGTCTTCTTCTGTTTATTTTTGGTTGGTGGTTTGTTCCTTTTCTCCTCTGTTCTTTTAGCAGCAAAGTGTTTTCTTCTTTGTTATAGAAGTTCTTTAAACAATGTGGCTTTTTGTTCAATTATGAACTGCTCATGTTCTTCATCTTGCAGTCTTTCAGCCAACTGGTAATCAGCATCAACCTTAGCCTGAATATCATCCGATTCTTCAGTCAAGAAAACATTGGCTTCATCCTTTTCCCTTGCAAGTCTCTCCTCTTCATCAAACTCAGCTTGTAACTTTGAAGCAATTTCTTCATCAAGCCTTATTAGATCTTTCTTCTTTGGCTTCACAGGTTCTTCTACCAATATTCCTTTACCTTTGTCCTTGACTTTTTCCTGTGATGGTTGTAAAGAAATTGTTGTTGTTGTTGTAGATGTACCCAGCTCAGTAATGACAATTCCTTTCCTTAGAGTTGGAATTATAGCAGTTGTTATAGTTGTAGCAGCACTAACCTTTGTACTGGCAGCACTAACTGGTACACTTGGCTCTTCTACAACATTGGCTTTTACCTTGGGTTTTACACTTTTCAAAGCAGTAAGTGCTTGAGCCAAAGTAACTTCATCAACAGTCAAATTCACAACCTTAGCAGCAACTTCTTGTTCTACTAACACCTCATCACCAGTTAAAATGTTCACATCAAACATATCAGCATCATCTTGATCATTAACCAGGGTAATGTCTTCATCAACATCAATAGAATTTATCCTCCCCTATTTGAATGCATCCTCACCCAAACTTTCTTTATCTCCAGAGGATTCTACCCTAGCTGTAAGACCAACTTTGTATAACCTTTTAAGCCCATGAGTTCTTGACCTCTTTTTCTATTCAAGCTTCTTGATTCTCTTCTTTAAACTAACAATCTCTTCAGCTTGTGTGATCTTTGTCTTTTCCAAATCAAGAAGTCTTGTTTGTAAATTGGTACATAATTCCATTAATTCCTTAAGTTTCAGACTATCTTCACCACTTCGAAGTGTGTTACCTCTTGCGAGCAGTGGATCATTAGAAAGTTTAGATACATTCTCAAACCTAGTTTGAGAAATTGTATCCCCCATGGTTTCTTGGCACCTAGGACCACCACCTAAAGTAGTTCCTAGGGAACCAGCTTTATTAGGTGTTGCCTTGGATCGGGTCTTAATGATGTTACCACTGTCCTGCTTTGCTTCTAAGCTAGAAGCAGTAGTGGTAGCCCTCACCAAACTGTCATCCAACTCCTTATAGACAACCTCATCTGTAACATTATCACTAGGAACACTAGACTGAGGTACCTGAGTGTCCTTCTTCTTAATCCTCCTAGGTTTTTGAGTCTTTTGAGGTTGAGGAGATGGTTGAATAAAAGTGGGTATGTGATGGGGATTAGTGGGAATTGCTGAACCTTCACCTATTGCTTCTTGATTGTGTACCACCATTGTTGGAAATAAAGGTGTTTTCCTTCTAGAAAAACCTTTCCCTACCCTTCTTATGTTTCCAAAAATCTTCTTAGTGTGAGAGGGGCAAGTAAACGAAATCCCGAATGTTCAAGTTTTTAAGTAAGCGTTATAAATAAGTTTAGTAGTCTTAAAAATATCAAAGGAAATAATTTATATTTAAAATATTTTAATTTACTATAGACATATTTGACGTGTCGGGACGTGTTGTTTGACATTTTTTGTTACACGCGGGAAGATTTCCCGGTAAATGACCAATGCAAAACGTAAGTGTTTAGAAAGTGATAATTTGAAATAAAAATGATTTATTATTGTAGAAAATTGTTGGTTGACAGCCGGTTACTCCGTAACTATTTTACGTACAGTAAAAGTCAAAATCTGAGTTGTGCTATAGAATTTCAATGAGATAGTAATATGAAAATATAAAGTCATAGTATTATAGAACACTACAACTTAGGAAAAATCTCGGATTATCACATGGAACTTGTAGGATATGATAGTTATTATTAGAGTATGATGTGTAGCAGCTTTTAGGTCGTGTTTAGGGTTCTCAAACCCTTTTGTAACCACTTAAACTCCATGTTTTGATCAATGAAGTTCTTTATCCTTTAATATTTTAATATGTCTATGTGTTGTCTGATTATTTATTGATCATCGCTCCTCCTTAACATGCTAGGCTAGATCTTATTGTGTTTGCTTATGATTGTATGTGAATTAGTTTGTAGATCCTTTTAATATTGCTTCTTGTTGATGGGTGTGCGCGTTAGGCTCTAGAAAACTAGCTTCTTAATTGCGTGCGAAGATGTCTAAGGAAACGTGATTATGTAGAAAGGATTCCATCGGTAACAATCTTCATACTACCTTACCCATCTATGGATGATCACCTTTTAAGTATTTTAATGCACGTAATGTACTCTTAGGGGCCTTGTAATAGTCTTCATACTACCTTACTTGTGTGTTGCCTTAACAGAATATTATGTAGATGGCTAGTTCGTGTAATTCGTTCATGACTTAGGAAATATTTACACATCGCATCACAAGTGTGACAAAGAAATAGAATTAGGAGAAGCAAACTAAGGATCATGCATGATTAAGTAAACACGTTTATTTACGTATACAATTTTCTACAGTAGTTTAGATTTAATTTTAGTATTTAGTTTAATTAGTTTAAAACCAAATCCCTTTTAAACAAGAGATTTTAACTGCTTTCTTAAAAATATAAAAACACAAAAATAATCTTCTTTCAACCCCTTAAACCTTAATTATGTTTAGTTCGAGCCTTCCCAACGTATTCCTCTAGAGAACGACAACAACCCCCGAGTCTTACCTATACTATATTACAACGGTTAGGTACACTGCTTATGGAGTTGTAAAATTTCTTGTGAGTTTATACAACGACTGTACATCAAGTTTTTGGCGCCGTTGCGTGGCGAATAGTTAGGTTTCGAATCCAATTTAGCTTAGGTCTACTCGCTTGATTCCTATCAAGTGAGATTTTTATATTCCGTCAATTAGTTTTCTTGTAGTTTATCTTTTCTTTGTTCCCTTCGTTTTGTAAAACTCTTTTCGTTAACCACCATGGGAGAAAAAAATCATATCCGTACCTTAGGAGATTATTCCAAACCTAGCCACGAGGGCTATCGAAATACCATTGAACTCCCTGATGGGAACAATGTGGTGCCTCTGCAATCTAACACCATCCGGTTGGTGCAAAACGGATGCTCATTCCACGGACTTCAATTCGAGGATCCAAACCAACATCTTAAGGATTTTATAAAACTTGTGGACTCACTTGACCTTGATGTTGCAAATAGGGAAAGGACGCGTCTGTGTTTATTTTAATTTTCCTTTCGCGATCAAGCTAGCAACTGGCTTGAATGTCTTCCTACAAGATCCATCTCCAGTTGAGAGGATGTTACTACCCGTTTCCTTGCTCAATTCTTTCCACCGAGAAGGACTTCTAAACTTAGATATGACGTCTTGATGTTCCAACAACATCAAGGTGAATCTCTCTCTGAAGCATAGACTCGTTTCAAGGACTTACTCTAAAAAGTCCCTCACCATGGCATTGATCTTTGGCTCCAAGTACAAATCTTTTATGACTATGTCAATCCTGCCACAAGGCGAACCATTAATCAATTGGTCAGTGGTAAGCTACGTGACAAAAATGTTGAAGAATCCTGGGCACTATTAGAGGACTCACTCGTCCTTTTTAGTATATATAAATATAATTTTATATATAATATAAATATGTAATAAGGATAAGATCAATAATAAAAGAGATAAGTATTCCGTAAGGCTTTTAAAGAGACTTCACTTTTATCCAAAGCAAAACCCTAAAAAAAACCTCTCGGGTCGTTTTCTAACGAGGTGTGAATTGAAGATCGGATTACGTTCGTGATCGCGTTTTTGAATGGATTAAGATTTTTGGATTGGTTTTCCTATTTCTATAATTAAAATGCAAAAACGAATAAAGAAAACCTAAAAATGAAAGCAAGTAAGTGATTTAAACCTAAAAACGAGAACGGGATCGAAACCCGTTCTTTAAAAAACCAAATTATGAAATTTTAACTCTACGAAAGCAATTCTAATTTTCCTAAGTTCTAAATGATAAAAGAAAATTTAAAAAAAAAGAATTATATTTTTTTGACTTTTATTTTATTTAATATGAATTAAAAACTGATTTAATGAAATTAAATGATTAAAAATACTAAATTAATTCCTAAAAATCTGAAAAATTCAGGGAAAGTAGATTAAACAGTGCTGGTCCTAGGAAAAATAAAATGGCTTAAGTGGCTTATTGAAATAAGCCAGAAATAAGCTGAAAAGGGCTTATAAGCAAAACTGGGTAAAAAGGTATAAGGAATAAATGGTGTAGCATATGACCAGATGGCCCTACTGGTGCTACTGGTTACGAGTGTGTTTGTTAAGTATGCTTGCCTTGTAAAGGGGAGGTCATAGGGTCGAACCTTGTGGCTTCCCTTTTTGGAATTTTTTATTTATTTTCTTTTTGAGACTTGTAAAATAAGCCAAAATAAACAACTTTAAAAAAGCTACTTTTTATAACTCTTAAAAATAAGCTGGAAAATAAGCAAACAAAAGGGCAGTTTCACTTTTTTTTGCACTAAGGCTAAAATTAAGCTAAACTGTTTGGCAATTTTAGAACAAATAAGCTAAGGAAAAAGGGAAAATAAGCTAAGGCAGATTTGCACTACACCTAATAAGCTCTAGGAACAAAAATAAGCTAAAAAGAACAGACAGATAAGCACAAAAAAGGCAAATAAGCTATAAGCTACACATGCATACCAAACAGCCTAGGGACAACTTTTTGGGCTTAAATTTAAGCACCAAGATGGATCCTTATGGGTATGAGGCTTCTATTCCTAAAATGCTTATCTAACTGGCTACCTAACAGCAATGGAAAATGAATTTGGAACACTCAAATACAGTAGTTAAAAAGTCGAATGGAAAAAAGGCTGATGTAGTCAGTATGCTTGATTTTTCAAATTTTTGTAAAGACAAAGGCTAAATTCAGCCCAACAAATAAGCTATGAAAAGACTTTTAAAAAGCAAGATAAGTTAAAACAGATTAAGATCATTAACTATTGAGCTTCTGCTCAAAATTGCAGACCCTAAGAACAACTATAACTACCCTAAATTTGGATTTGAAAAAGGAGGTTTTGCTTTGAAAAATTCACTTGACAGCTTTGACGGATTTTTAATAAAACAAAAGTAAACCCAAAGGAACAATACTACTGCATTAGGACACTAAAATAAATCTTAAAAAAACTTGATTTGAGAGCTAAATCAAATAAGCACTATGGAATTGTTCTTGAACCACAGTTTTGAACATTTTTTAGAAAAAGCTTAAAACAAACATTTAGACTTTAAATCCTTGAAAAACAGTAAAAAACAACTACAAAAAGGAGCTTGTTAAAGTTGGACAGATGACCCAAAAGTTTTTAACTAAAATTTTGACCACTTCACCTTTATGCCAATCACCCCTTTATAATAAAAAATCCTTTTTAACTGGATTTTTGAAGATTTAAGGCAAAGAATTTGAAAACCAGTACTAACCATGGGTTAGTACTGCTTGTGCTAAAAACCCCTTTAAAATCTTAAAAACCATTTTAGACTTTATTAAATCAGATTTTAAGCAACTTTTTAACAAGACCAGATGTTCAATAAGTTATAAAGACAATATTAAGCAAATTTCAATAAGCAATAAGCACTAATGGTAAGCTAAACAGAATAAGCAATGTTAAGCTATAAAAACAAAGATTTTAAGCAAACTTAATCAAATGAGCTACAAACTACTAGACAAGCATAATAAGCAATAAACATGATGAATAAGCGTAAATAAGGAGGAATAAGCCAGAAATAAGCAGTACAATAAGCTATGACAGTTTATGAGATAAAACTTGAAATTGAGAAACTTACAAAGCCCTTGCTCAAAACAGGGCAAATAAGCTTTCAATAAGCTGATCTACAAGCTCTAGCTTGTCAAAGACAAGCTAGTGAAACCCATAAGCCCATCCAGGTTTGGCTTATCATCTATTTTTAGCTTTTTTGGTATTTTTGGTAAAAGACTTAAAAACTATAAGTTATGGAAAAACTTATAGTGCTTAAGTTAACAGCTTAAGTATGAGTTAAAAAGAGCTTTTGTGAGCTTATAAAACATTTTTTTAAAACACAAAGTACATTAACTTAAAACAGATTTAACTTAAAAACTTAATTTTCATTAAACTTGAATAAAACAGTACAAAGCTTTTTAAAGAAGTACAAACTAATATAAGCTGAAAAACTAAAACTAAAAACTAGATGCCTTTCAAGGCTACAATGAGTCCTATTTATAGAGAAATATTAGGTCTTGAGGCTTGCTCTTTGTGCTTCTTCTGTGAGTGATAACTGAGGTGTTTTTGTTGTGTGAGTAAGTCGAAAACCAATCTTAGCCCTCCATTTTGTGTGTTCTCCAAGTCAAGTGATCTCAACCCTTCAATTTTTTTGTCTTCAACCTTGAACGAATGGGGTGATTTAGGATTGCCAACATGGCATTTGGTGTTATATGAGGTGGGGTTAAGGTGGGAGAGGGACGTTTTTGTCTGGGGTTGCAGGGTAACATGTTTTGGGGAAGATAAACAGTAAACCGGCGGGAAATTTTGATTGGGATACAGGGTAACGGGGTTTGCTCTGAATTTGTTAAGTTGTTGCATCGTTAGTCCTTTTGGACTAACAATGTTAGTCCTTGAGGACTAACGATGTAAGGGTGAAAGGGATGGTGTACTAACTGTGTTAATAGTTAACAGTTGTTTGGTAGTGGACTAGTGTGTTGGGTCGGATTTTGTGTTTTGGGCTTTTGAATAAGTTAAATAGCATTGGGCCATTTAAACTTATAAAGTGGTCTTTATATACATTAATGGGCTGACCCGGCCCATTAGATGGGTACAGGTTGGCCCATTTAAGATTTCTTCGTATTTGGCTTCGTCTTTGACTTTTTGACCTTGACTTTGACTTTTTCACGCTTTTCCATTCCTGCGCTCGGTTTTGTCCGTTTTGGCTTGATTTTTGTCCTTTAGTAAATATACGTTACCTGCACAATCATAAATCAAAAAACACACAAATACAATGTATTTTTGGTATATTTTGGTCATTTTAGGCATGTTTTTATAGGCAAAAGGTATGTGTAATTAAGCACATACCAAAATCCCCCATACTAAACTATTGTCGTGTCCTCACGCAATGCCATAAGTAAACACTTAAGAAAACCAAGAATCTCAATCCCCCTTGACTAATTACCTCGAAAAGTAGCTAAGTGTTCATCAAAGGGAATTAAAGACTCATAAGTTTTGAAAAGCCCCGTTTTGACCATTTTTAAATATATACACTTATTCCCACACATATTTTTGTATTTTTTCCTTTTTCTCATTTTTTTGTACTTTTTCATGCTTTTCTTTTTAGCAACTAACTAGAACTTCGGACTTTCGTTGTTTTCATAACTTTTAGGGGTCACAAAACAAGAAGCACTTTAATCCTAAAATGCCCAAAAAGGGATAAATTCATCGTCCCCGACTTTTCACTTGTCCCAAAACAAGCTTAAAAACAAAATCACCGTTAAATATAAGCTAAGATGCTAACACTACTCATACTTGTACCTTGTGAAACTTTTCGCTCCCGACAATTATTATATCTTAGGTGAATGTGCTTATTTCGAATTTCAACCATGGATCAACCGTTTTGCAAAATTTCTATGCTTCACGTTCTACCTAAAAGTAATAAGTTTGATGTCACACCCCGCCAAGGCGGAAACGCGAGGCGTAAACAAGAATGGATATCATCACAACACATGGTGTCTATATA
>BQNB010131441.1:0-18781 GCA_026074375.1 Tanacetum coccineum
TCTTTTGGAAAGCTAAGCAAATGTGAGTTTCATAGCCCCTTTTTTTCTCATGTTATTTTGGGGTGAGAATGATGCTTGTCTTGTTGTCGTGTTAAAATATTTTTAAGCTTGCTGTAGTTATATGTATTGGATCGTGGGCACGTTCCGTCCCGTTGTGTTGCGATATGATATGTTTAGTATTGTGGATCCTAATATGAAAAATGAGATGTGACGGTGGTAAGACTGCGTGAGCTAATATGAGGCCATGTAGCGCACATATTTAGTTGATATGATTGTGGATCGTAGGCACGTTCCGTCCCGTTGTGGTTAATTGGTGTCATGAATTGTTTTGGTAATTGCAACAGCTAATTGAAAGTTTATTTTGGG
This sequence comes from Tanacetum coccineum, assembly GCA_026074375.1. NCBI lineage: Eukaryota > Viridiplantae > Streptophyta > Magnoliopsida > Asterales > Asteraceae > Tanacetum > Tanacetum coccineum. The sequence continues at coordinate 367 of BQNB010131441.1, forward strand.
ATATTGTTGTATGTCGTAAACCTATGATTCTCGCTCAACTTTATGTTGACGTTTTAAGCATCATTTTCAGGTGAGCTTAATGGTGCTAAGATAGAGCGAAGTGGCTAGAAGAGACCGTAGGATGCTTGGAGTTTATTTATGCTTTCTGTTTGAATAAATGCGTTTGCATGAATTGTTTGGATTATGTTTTGCATGTCATTTATTGACGAGACATCTTTCTCATTAATAAAGACACTGATTTGTTTTATATTCAACCCTTTTTATATATATAAATATAAATAAATATAAAAATATAATAAGGATCAAAATCCACAAAATCAATGAAACCGGAAGTAGTATATGATGTTCCCGGGTCGTTTATCCCTGATTGCGGTTTTATATACCTAAAATATAATATAAAATAATATAATCCCGAGAGTAATTAAGAAAGTTACCAAGTTACCCTACTGAACCACACCCAGATACATCAGCTCAATCACCTATTACTGAACCACATACATCACCCCCACAAATAACTGAACCACCAACTTCTTTTATAATTAGGGAACCTATCATACAGGAAGTTGAGATTCCTTAGTCCAACTTTCCTACTCAGACCCCAGTTGCAGATGAGGCTGCATTTACAGGTGTGGATGTTGTTCATAAAGGGGCTGCCACTACTGTCACTAGCATAGATGCAGGACAAGGTAGTGGTAACATCACTAAGTCCCCTACCATGCCCCATGATTACCTCTCCCATAAGGTTACACACCTGGAAGTGATGAGGGCAGTATGACACTCCATGAGTTAACGGTTCTGTGTACACAATTGTCAAACAAGGTGGAAAGCTTGGAGACAGAATTAAAGCAAGCAAAACAAACCTATGGTGTGGCATTAACTAAACGTATCAAAAAGGTGAAGAAGTTAGAACAGACTGTCAAGGCAAGCCAAGCTAGAAGGAGAACAAAGATTATTGCTTCTGATGATGAAGAGGATTTAGTTGTAGAGGATCCTTCCAAACCGGGGAGGAGTATGATAGAAGAAATGGATTTGGATGCTGAAATTTCATTGGTTCCTCCACATGTTAAAGTTCAGGGGAGGTATGGACAGAATTTGGACACTCAAGAAGGTTTTGGTGCTTGTCCAGAAGTTACTACTGCTGATGCAGAACTTAATACTGCTAGTACATTTGTTAGTACTGCCAGTCCTCAAGACAGGAATATACTACTGCTGATGACTTAACCCTTGCAGAACACTATGGAGATCAGAAAGATGCTCTAAAAGCTAAGGGCAAAGGCTAAAGGAATGAAACTGAGTCTCTAAGAAGATGAAACAGAGAGAGCAAGGTTCAATGAGATTAACAGAGATCAGAAGTAATCTCAAAAGCTACAAGAGAGAGTTTGATGCAACAGAAAGACATAGAATGAGCCAAGTGCATCAATCAGCTCATGGTTATATAGATGCGAATGGGATAAAGTATTGAGATAGAACGTGCAACCCCCCAGATGAAGATTTGTTCAACAGTTATAACAGGTGAAAAAGTGCAGTGAAGAAGGATTACCAATGAAGCTTGTAGAACTTGTCAATCAAAGAAAGAAGTTCTTTGCTCAACAAAGATGTAACACCCCCAAAATGGGTCGCAGCGGAATAAGGATCCGGGGCGTGTTACTCAAGATCAACAGCACAAGACAGTATATAAGAACGACACCAAACAAGTCTTTAAATTGATACTGGATTTAATTATAAGGACATATACAAAAAGCATAAAGCTTTACTATTGTCCTTGTTTATATTACAAAAGACAATAGAGACATTTCCCAAAATATATGCACATAAATCTTTAAGTGTGGCAAATACAAAATGTAATCCAATGCATCCTTGCACCTCGTGCCTATTGCCCTCCGAAAACATTGCTTAAACGTCAACCAAAAATGTTGGTGAATTCATAGGGTTTATGTATTGAAAATTATGCAGACGCAAGACTTTCCCGTGATGTTACAACGAAATGCCAACAACAACAAACCAGATTACTGTTGCACAACCTCATGACACTGGAAGCACAACCTATATTTTGCTATTTAGCGGGTTATTTTTGCCCGTACAGAATTGTACCCGCAACATCCAAGTCCGACATGGTCAAACGTCGTTCCCGGTGATTGCTATCACCCAAACGGGGAGGTTGATTCCCAATAGATCTATTTAAAACATTTACGCTCACATAATGCAATTTACAAACTACATCCTATGCAATTGACAGTTCATATAATGGGCTTCAGGAAGGGTAATCGCTACTAGACAAACACATAATCAATATATTTACAACCTTCGTCCAATTTATCAAAACAAAGCTATGTTTTCACCCCAAATCATATATATCAGCAAAACTGTAAAAAGTGGGGCTATGAACTTCACCTTGATACTGAAGTCCAAATAATCACAAATAAAATGTCACGCAAAACGTTTAGGATGCAACCTATTAAATGAAGGTCGTATAAGACCCGAGTACTTTAATTAATAACATTGAATATAATCTTATAGTTGTTACATCGTACTATCGTTCGGGCTATCATAATTAAAGAGGTCATGACATGACGTACGAGGAGTTAGGACACTTTAAATCGTAAATCCAACAACTCGTCGATACGCCATCCGAAGAGGCCTCATTATGAAACTCCCTAGTATTATAGCACATTGATAACCATGTAATATTCTATATACATAACACCGACTAACGTTTTAGTAAAATAATATTTTATAAAAGAAAACTTTATAAATAAACTTTTTGTAAAAATGACCTATTTTGTTCGTTGTTAAAAATTCGTTCTCGCGATTACTTACGTCCACAGCGTCTTCGTAGTAAGACGATGACTCAAAATATAATTAACATTTTTAAGTTTTTAAAAGATTCTGGTGTGAATAGAAATTTTACTGATCACAACAGCTAGTTTTATATCGCTTTTAGTTTAATTAAGCGTAAACTTGTAACGTAATAACTTATTCGTTTTAAATTCCGATTTTTAGTTGATTCCTTCGAGTACGTTTTTGTTATTGAAAGGATGTATTATATTCTATAAAGATAATTCCCACTGATGAATAAGTGCTTTTTACTGTTCATAAAAGTTTTAAAAATTACTTTATAAACTTTAATTATCGTAACGGCGTAGTTTATTTCGTTATAGTTCCGTTATTATTTATCGATTCTTTCGAGTACGATCTCGTAATTAAATGTTATATCATATATTAGATGTTTTAAAAATAAAAGTTTCTGTAATGAATAGTAAATTTTATAAAAATAGTTTTATAAAAGTATTTATCGTCGTAACTCGTAATTAACGTATCTTTTTCGTTATAAATCGGTTTTTCAAGTTTCTTATCATTTTGGAATCGTCATGAGGCGTATTATTATTATATTATGTCAAACTCACTGTATGAAACATGAATTTAAAACAGCCCTTTATACATTTTTGTATACTTTTAATCATAACCTTTTTATGTAAACCTTAAAAACCCTAATTAAAACACACATGTTTATAACTTAAACAACATGTTAACATACTTTTACTCCATTTTTCCATGATATATATAACAAATATGATACATAAGAAAATGTTTAAATTTCATAATCATAATGATAACTCTTTTAACATATTAAAAAAGTCCTAAATGGTGAATTACCATAATAATATATTACACATAAAATTCATGATAAAAAAAATATAAAGGAATTAGGAAGACCTTAGGGAGGATGTATGAATGAGAAATACATTCTAAACCGTGTTTAGACTCAAAACGAAAGCTTACAAAGCTTATAAACCCTAGTTGTAGAAAAGCTATCAACAAGAAGGTCAACCTTACCGCAACCAACAATTACTTTTCCTGGCAGTTAGAAGCATACGATTTTTCTCCATCGTCTCCTAAGCCAGTATAAGCGACATTATATACAAGAACAACAATAAAGAAAAGAGAGTGATAAGACATCAAGAAATTCATAAGTTATGTGATGCTACATTAAAAAGAGTCTGGAAGCGTGAAAAGCTTAAATAATGAGGTGAACCATAGTTTATGTGACTCCAAATTCTTATTAAAGAAGTTGTTGAGACCAACAACTGTTGAGAAGAGATTGAAGAACGATTGAGCCATCGCGATGCGATTATAAGACATTAGGAAGATATATGTGAATGAAGACCACTAGGATCAAGAAGGGAACGCCCAGAATAATCGTCCCTTAGGGAATTGTTTAGGATCATAAAAGTGTCGATTATGATACTTTAGGTGGTTTTAATTATTATTAATGTTTTTACTTTATTTTATAAGTAGAAAGTAGTTTGTAATAAGGAGAAATATGCTTAAAGTGAAAAATAACATATTATCCAAAGAATAGGGACTAGATTGCAAATTAGAGAAAATAAAGGAAGGGAAGCTAATCCTCCCCTCTCCTATAAATACCCCCTAATCAACATTAAGGGGTTAAGGCTTGTAACCGCAACTGTCCCTTCCCATTTCTCTTTTCTTTATAAATTTTGAAAATTGTGAAAGTCTTGCTTTCCTCTCTTTTAATTCTCTCATTCTTAACCTTCATTCACTAGATTCCAGATAAAACATGATCAAAACAAAGTTGAAAAGGAAACATGTCAATCCGCAAACTAAAAGAAGCGAGAAGTTGATTTGCCACTAATCTTGCAAGATAATAAGAGGGAATTAAAAATGTTTTATCAAGCAAAATATGATGAACATGAAAATGGTTATAGAAAGTCTGTTTATCAAGAATAATGTATTACTAAAATGATAAATGCTCTTCACTTAAGTTTAGCTAAAACGATAACAACTTTAAATAAGGAAATTGCAAATCTAAATAACAAGCTTTCAAAAGAGAAATCAAATGTTTCTTATCTTAAACAAGAAAGTGAAAAGTTGAAAAGTGATTTCAAAACGCGTGAAGATGAGCTTCTTGATAAACTTATTCAGTATGAGAAAAAGATAAAGTAATTAGATAACATTTTGGTCAAAACGGGTCAATCGATTCAAACAATGCATATGCTTTCACCTAAGCCGGACTTATTTTACCTCAGTGAATAAAAGATGGCTATTGGTTATCAAAATTCCTTCTATCTCAAGCAAGCTTAAAAAAAGCAATAGATGGCAGAGTGTTATTGGAAAAGCATGATCCTCCTGCTATGTATGATTCAGAGTAAACACTAAAACTTGCTCAAGAGAGTCGTTTAAAAATGAAACAGCTTAACAAAGAAATAAAACCGGCAAATTAGAAAAAATTAATAAACTTTATGAGGTTTTTGATTCTCAAATGGCCAAGTCACGTGAAGAGGTCTACTTTTCAAATGCATCCAAAACGGCCAGTGTGTCTAACACAATTTCTAAATCAATTCCAATATCTAATGATGAATTTTCGGATGATACTCCAAGTTGTTACCCAGAAAATTTCTATAGTGAGATAAAAGACACCCACTGGGACTCTTCAACGTATTTGTTAAACATAGAATAATGCAAACGTAAATAAGGTCATCTCCAGCTCATCAAGAGGTTCACAATATTTTCAAGGATGAAATTGCTCCTATCGTTAACCAAGTTGACGCTAGAGTACAAAATTTTGAAAATAATTTTTTGAAAGAAGCAACTAAATTTTTCTGAGCTTCAAATCTCTTGTAAACGAAGCTGATGAATCTCTTGATATGAATAAGGTTTTGGAATACGAAAATGAGAGACTCTTAAGAACAGTTGTTAGTCAGGATATTATGTCTATTATAAAAATCCATGTTGTAGATACATCAGACCTCCAAATGAGCTGATCGTAAACGAGAAGAAAAACTTGAAACTGAATCATTAAAAAGGAAAAAGAATTTGTTGTTTTCATTGGAATGATTGGTACAAAAATGTGAGGAATGCAAATATGACAAGATTTCGTATGATAAAGCTTATAATGAAATGCAACAACAAATCAAACGGTTACAAGCTCAGTTGGGAGATCTCAAAGGTTAAGTATGAATACTCAATGTGAACAAATACCCTTAGATTCTTTGTCACAAAAACTTGATGATAGATAACAGTCCATAGAATTTTCAAATTTTGAATTTAGCAAAAGGAAAATGAAACATCTTATATATATTTTACAAGAACCTTTTGATTCCTATAAAACAGACAACAAAAAAAGATCATGCTCAAACCGAAACTCATAACAGACTCTTTACAAGAAAAACTTAATGATACAATTTATGAAAACGCTAAGTAAAGAGCCCAATTACATACCAAGTTTTCTGACAACAAAATGAAGTGAAAGGTACGAGTGTGAATACTAAGTTTGGAAAACCATCAATCTTGGGGAAACCGCCTTTGCAATATATCAGAAACCAATCAGTTGTTAGATAACCGATTGCGTTTCAATCTGAACGACCTAAAATTCTAAAAACTCAGTTTATTCCAAAGTTTGTTAAGAAACATGCTTTGACAAAACCAGTCACTTCACACTCGGTACCAAAAAGTCAAGAATCAAAAGTTAAGAAAAACTAAAAAGTGATTACCCCGAGGAATGTTTAGAATAATCCTCTTAAGATTTCTCATGGAGACAACTTTATGCCTAACAAGTATGTAAAAACAAGCTTTAGGACAAAACCGATCACACTGTTTCACATCCTCATGTCATAACATATGAAAGATGTGAATTATAAAATCAGAAACATATGGTATCTGAATGTGAATAACATTAAGCTTGCATATTCGGAATGATAAATATGAGGTTAATTATGTGCAACATGTAAAGTAAATGTTTTTGATTATTCTAATCATGATGACTGTGTGTTTAAGTATGTAATGGCATGAACTCTAGCAACAAACCAAAGTGCCAAAGTTTTAAAAAGTGCAAATCAAAGAAACTTAAGGCAAATATCCAGAACTCAGAAGAAGTTTAGGTTCCCAAATAGAAAAGTCATTCTTCAATAAGCCTAGCAAACCTAGGAACTTGCCTTTAGGATGGTACCAAGTCTAGAAGAATTTTTGACCTTAGTGGAAAATACTGAATCCAGATAACATCAAAAGTGAGCCTAGACACATCTGTGTTGAATAATGCAGTGATTCTAACCCTCAAGAACCATAAGCAACAGTTTTCCAAATACTACTATCTTTTCTGACCGGTTTATAAACGTCGAGGCAGAATATGTGTCTCTATCCGCTTGTTGTTCTCTAATTTGTCTAGAAATGGATTTTGAACAACGCAGTTCAAAACCCGAGCTTCAAGGAAAGACTTGTGTACACATCAGTGCACAACTCAGTTTTCATATAAAAGGGAAGTGTACGATTCAGTGCGCTTTACCTTTAAAAGAAGAGAAATCTTCTTGTGATCGAGCATACTTATAAAAAAAATTCAAAAGTTTGCTCTAAACATATGACTTTTAAATATTACTGCTTATACTCGTTTTTTCAATAAGGAAGTGTGCACTTATAAATTTTATCCTCACAACGAGAAGATAACAACTTCTCGGAGACTTTGACTAAAACAAAACGTTGTAATTCAAGACATTTTCAAAGTCCTTAGAGCTCAGTAACATTGGTTTTTCAAAACATTGAAGAAATTTTTTCAAGAATTTCTCAAAAGTTTTTCCAAAAAATCCTTTCAAAAAATGTGTTTAAATCGCACCCTTTCACACGAAACTTTTAAAAAGTTCGAATCATTTGTTATAAAGTGTAATTAAATTATTTTTGAGGGGAGCCTTTAAAACCAAGTCTTAATGCTTTTAGACACATTCTCTCATATCTTCTTGTGTGTCTAAAACATTTCAAAATTGTGAATATTCATCCAAAAAGCAAAATACAAAATTATAAAACCTATAAAAGCAAAATACAAAATCAAAAAATTTCAAAAATAACAAAAATAATCTTCTCTGACATGTCTCTCGTAAATTGATAATATTTACGTCCTTAGAATTATCGTTTAATAATAACACGGGAATGTAAATAAAATTCAAGCAAGCGAGAGTTTCTAAAAGTTTTCAAACAAGTCTCATCAAATTTTCTCTACGGACTTACTTAGAATGTCAGCTAGGAACTCGACTCAAGAAGAAAGGAAAATGGTTTACTTATGTACATATTCCCTCAACAACGGAAACTCAATGTCTTCTCGTCTCTGAAAAGTCAAACAACATTCAAAGTTTTGAATGCACCAAGAGAAGTACTACGGAAATGATATTTCATTAAACTAACTTTAGTACTGCCAAACTTAACTTAGTACTGCCAGTATTAACTCAGTACTACCAGAACTAACTATTACTACCAGACTTAACTGTTATACTACCAGTATTAAGTATTTTATAATCTATTTTCCAACATTACCTGCCGCAGGAAAAGAAAATGCGGCTGAGCTAACGCTTAGTGAACAGATATAATAATAATGAGGGAAAAAGACAAAAGAATGAATGAAACGAATCACGAGAACCAGCTAACCAAATATCATACGAAATACAAATCGAATGAATAAGAATCAAGAACAACAAAGGAATGCCGACAAATAAATGTCTAAAAATGATACACGAATAGACCCTAAACAGATATAATCAAATAGTCACATAATCAAATGTACACAAGTATGCATTCCCTGATGTACCGAATGTGATATGGGGTGTATAGCACACACACAACCATTCACCTGAACTGAACGGAACAAAGTACATAGGATACATCCATACTCTAACTGCAAAACAAAGTCATATCCATATACACAAGTCCAATGACGAGTATACATAAATGTAAGCTAATAATAATCAAAGGCCATTAGTCAAAAGGGAACGCCGTGGACCAATCACACCGCCACAAATAGTGTCATGCCATTGGTACAATAATAACATGGTCATGGTACCTCCATGACTAGTTCAAATATCTTGGGCAAGATTTAGGCAGAAGATATAAGTGAACAAGATACTAATGATTAAGTCAAGATAACGGATCTAACATCATATTCAAACAAAGATCAACAGAATTATAATTGCGAATATCAAATCAAACGGAATATCAGTGAATATCAAAGGATTCATGATTACGGATAGCAAATCAAATGGACTATCAAACGAATATCAACTGAATCAAAGTAGCTAAGATAATGGAGATTTAAATCATAAGGTGTCCTTACAAAAAGGACAGAATATTTGTACCTTAACAAACAAGCAACAGAGAGAACGAACACGAAGACAAAAGATCAAAACCTCTTCACCGAATCTACATAAATCCATGATTACTTATTATTATCCATCTTATTTCATAAGTTTATTACTTAATCTTACCATTTAAAACCCTTAAGGTAACTAAATTAGGGGTTTTCCAATTTTCCAGAATCTGCCAATATTTTTAAGCAAGTTTCCCGATGATAAAGACCATTTAAATGAGCTCCTAAAAATATACCAAAAATTACAAAGGTTCCCACATATGTCTAGTATGTCTATGAATTTTGGTGGATTTTATTTCCGAATTTTAAAGGCCAACTCCTTACGGTTTGAGAATTAAAAATCAAATACTACTACATGATTTTTCGGACAGAAATTCCAGATTCGACACCTAATCTTATAAAAATTAAAAATCGACCTTCCCGACCTCCAATTGACATGAGCCCGGATTTTCTAGAAACTAGACTCTTTGAATTTAACTTTAGGCACAATAATCAATGTCAAAAACTCGTTTTTATCACCAAGTTATGCCCTGATCAACACGACCCAAAATTCTGGTCAGAAACATAAAGACATATAAACTCTAATTCTTACCAATTCTCTTCATAAAAACATATCCTAGGGTTTCTAATCTTGTAGGTTTTCATTAAGACATCATTAATGATTATCTAGGGTTTCATAACATGATTTTAACAAGATTATTTCAGGTTCAATCATAAAGGATTTTACAAGATTATTACACATGTTTTTCTTTTACAATTTTATGATTTCATGCAAAACTTATGTGTAACAATGGTGGCACAAAGAATGAATTCAAAAGAACGTGGAATACCTTAGAGAATCAAGAATGAAGAGGATCACAAAAACAAGAACATCAAAGAATTAAAGCCAAGAATCACACCAAAACACCAAGGCTTGAAAAACACTACCGGAATCACCAATTACTACACCACCTTCTTCTTCTTGCAAATTCTATGGATGAATACAAGTTTTGGAGTAATATTTTTAAGAGAGAATAATGAGAGAGAGAGGGGATAGAGCCGGCCATATATATAAAGAGGAGAGGGGGACAAAAATTTCCTATTCTTTTAGAAGATTTCAAAAGATTTGCCTTAATCCTTTTACACTAAATACTTAAAATATGTTTTGTAAATAAAAAAAGATATCAATACATACAAAGGGAATGGCGGCCATAAATAGTATCTATATATATACATAATATTTTATTTTTTATTTTTATTATTATTTTTTAAAAACAATACCTTATGTGATGTATTATAATACAAAAAAATAATTATAACATAAGTTTTAGTGTTAACAGACTTATTATTCAAAGGTGTATATTCATAAATGGTGAAAAAAAATGTAAACTCAAATTTGTTGGGTATTTTACATTATGAGATGTGGCAAATGGATTAAAAAAATATCTTCTTAAATGGTTACTTGATGAAACATTTATATGGTACAACCTGAAGGTTTTGTTGATCCTAATCGTCCCAGAAAAGTATGCAAGCTTCAAAGATCCATTCATGGTCTTAAGCAAGCATCAAGAAGCTAGAATAAAATATTTGATGAGGAAATCAAAAAGTTTGGTTTTGATCAAAATCTTGATGAGCCATGTGTATATCAAAAGGCAAGTGGGAGTAATGTTACATTCCTCATCTTATATGTTGATGACATAATCATCATGGGAAATCACATTCCAAGTTTACAAAGTGTAAAGTATTATCTTGGAAAGTGTTTTGCTATGAAAGATTAAGGACAAGCAGCATTTATTCTTCGAATCAAAATCTACAGAGATAGGTCAAAGAGATTGATTGGACTTATTCAAAATGCTTACATGGATAAGATCTTAGAGAGATATAAAATAGATAATTCCAAATGTGGTCATATCCCCATGCAAGAAAGACTTGACTTAAACAAAACACAAGGTGCTTCAACACCTAAAGAGGTGAAGCGTATGCAAAATATACCTTATGCTTCGGCTGTAGGTTCCATTATGTATGCAGTAAGATGCACTAGACCTGATGTTGCGCTTGCACAAAATATAACAAGCCGGTTTCAACAGAATCCTGGTGAACTTTACTGGACTGCTGTAAAAAATATTCTTAAGTATTTAAGAAATACTAAAGATATGTTCTTGGTTTATGGTGGAAATCCGAAAGCTGAACTTCGAGTTGATTTGAAGAACAATCAAATAACATACATGAAGAGGGAAAGAGAGGTGGTTTTAGAGAGAGAGTGGTTGGATGAACATTTTAGAGAGAGAGACAAAGAAACATGAAAGAAAACTTGTATAATGTGCGTGAAATAATGAACAACCAACCACCTCTCCAAGGCATGGAGAGGTGTTTATATACTTACAATGGCCGGCTATGGATGGGCTTATGAGATTTGTCCATGGAATTTTTCCTAAGCTAACTATGTAAGTTTCCAAATATTACTTAACGAGCTAACGATCGTTATTTATGGAGTGACCGACACTTTCCTAGGAATTTCATATTCCTAACAATCTCCCCCTAAGGGAGGTCACTCCAATTTACAAAAACTTAATCTCTACATTCTATGAATGTCTTTAATCTTTAGCTCGTAGTCTAGTTATCATGTTCTTTATCTTGTGAATCTTGATGTAGCAATCTTTAGACTTTTAGGCTTTAGCTTGTATCTTGTTCTTGACTTGTATGTGATCTTTTGAGCTTCTTAAGATCATCAACCAAGCATAATCTCTATTCGCCATCTTGTAATCTTTGCCTTCTTGTGATCTTGTGACTTCTGGACCGACATGCTTATACTGTTCTTGATGTTTGAATGCGAGTGTAACCATCTTTCTTGATATTCTTTAACTTAACACTTCGTCACTTCGAGAAGGACGTTCGGTATCAGAGTGACAAAAACTTCTTTGAAATTCTTTGACTTTAATACTTCGTCACTTTAAGAAAGATGTACGGTATCAGAGTAGCGGAAGTCTTGAAACATGTACTTAAGCTTTCATGAAGTCTTTATATTTGTCGGTCGGGTATGAGCATGTGGTTATGAATCTTTAAGATAGATGGAATCAGATACCTTTACCTCCATCTTTAAGTATCCCGCATTAAAATAGTTAGCAATAAAGCGGGGGACGAATATGGCTTTGTCATTCGCCCATGTTTAGTTGGAGTAACCTTTGAATCTGTGAGGATCGACCTGTGATCAGGTAGATTCAATTTAAGAAGAATCTCCTTGACATGATTTCCAGCTTGCATTATTAAATCTTTCTAACACAGGTGTATTAGATTCATGGTACTCAGCATGTTCTCATTATCAGAACGTCTCAAAGCAGATAGCACGATAAGAGTGAACCAGTGAGTTACTGTCTCACCGATTGAATAGAAAATTTGATTTGAAAATCAATCGACGTGTCACTTGCTAAAGTGGTTTTGTGACACATCGAGAGTTTTAATAAATTTAAAATTCATTATCAACCGTCAATTCATATACTGGAACAAGTTTGCTTGTGGAGATTTAAACAACTCCTTAGATCGTTTAAGCTCAGTTTGATTAGAACTTATATCTAGGATAAATAATAACATTGATAACATATATGCACAACGGAATTAAATAAAGAACATCAATGTTATTTGAACATGGTTTTATTACCAAACGTTTCCACCAAGCCTCAAATTCTATTTGATCAAAATAGAACGGTTACTCTACCTAGTAACATGGATCAGAGATCCTTGAGGCTAAACCAACTAACTAGACGTCTACATTGTATCTTGTGTACACACACACACTTTTCTAGATGTTAAAACTATGTGTCTATGATCTCTTTATATAGGTAGAGATCATGACTTACAAAGGAAGATAAACATTAGACAACTAAATCTTTTAAATATTTAGAAATATCTTCTGTTATCTTTATCTTCTTAAGGAGATCTTCCAAAATCTTTATCTTTTGATATCTTTGACCATAATTCTCCACTAGCTTGTATAATTCAGTAATGACGATTTTGATCCTTTCGTTTCATTCTTTTATTTATTTTGTCTCATCAAATCTAGAATCCCAACAATCTTCCCATATTTGATGATGACAAAACAAATAAAGTCGTGTACAAACTTCATCATAAAGCCAAAGCTTCCCTTAAAGTTGAGATGTAATCATCTCCCTGAATGAAACAAACTTCCCCTTAAGTAGATTTCCTTTGTACCATGCCACACCAAGGATCTACAAGTTGCCAATTGTACATGTTAACATCTTCTTCCCCTTTTTGTCATAATCTAATAGGAGACTTATGAATGTAAGCAACTTTGATCTTGACCACTACAAACCAATATCACACTTCTAATCCAAGCCTTTTAACTCCTCAAATTACCCACCATTAAGCATAATAAGAAAAATGAACTTGAGTAGTAGAAACTCACACTAGTATTAGTAATAATGACTAGCAGTAGTAAACCTTCACCTTAATGCCACACGTAAATGGTTAAACATTTTATACAATAAGCTTCCCTTGAAACTCATATGTTAACCATTTCTTGAATCTTCAATTCTGTAGGCTCTATGTAATGATTACTGATGAAGAAAACTACGTATAACGAACTTGATGCTGAAGTAGAATAACCCAAACTTGTGTCTTATGTCTTGTACTATCCGCGTGACTCCAAACTTATAAATAAATATGTGAAATATAAGTAGATCGCAACCTCTTAACAATTATCCTTATCTTCTATGAGACACTGAGTACTAAGTGATAGCAAATGTGAGCATTGAGCACCATAAGAAAAATCACACACCTTTGCTAGATTTTGATATGTCTTTGTGACATCGTTTTTAAGCACGAACAAGTTATCTTCAAATTGTAACACCCACTTTAAGATATGATAAGAACACAAACCCAAATAATTCTACTTCACCTTCAAATAGGTGATAAACAATCTTCTTCGTAATCAATTAAACTAAGAAATCCAAAAACGAGCCTTTTAATCATTTAAAACTAACCAATAATCAAACTGTGTGTGATGTCCGAGAACCAAATCATGCATTCTGTCCGATATCAGATAGAACTAGCAGTTGTGAATCCTGCTAGCAGTATTAACTTTAATCCCAATGCTACCAGTATAAAGTTTCAACTTAGCTTAAGCAGTACTAATGATAAACGAACAGCATTAAGATAGACTAGCAGCATAAACTGTGGCAACATGAACCTTGAATTCGCTGGTCAAAACACTTAGCATTCATGACAAATTCCTTTTTCCTTAAATCTAGAACCTGAACCAATACTCTTCTTCCCTTTTAAGCTTCCTCCACCTTGTCATAAGAACATTGACGAATCACAGCTTCAAAGTAAACCTTAACAGCATTAAGTGTCCTATGTTCATCCCCAAGCAGTATTAACTGCTTATCCTAGCAGCATAAACTGCTCTTGACAGTATTAATGTTGCACGCAACCTCCCCACCCGCCCCCCTCCAACGCACTTAAACCGACACCTAAAATCAACCCCCAAACACACACTCACCCCACCACGCCCAATCACCCCCACACATCCCCCCTTCCAACCCTCCCTGGCCCCCTTTTCTTCTTGTTGATAGAACCTAATAACCTGATAGGTTCTTTGATCGTTTATAGCTCGAGGTTGTTTAGACCTCATCTAGGATCATGATAACAAAGATAATAACATATATGCACAGCGGAATTAAACATAAGAACAATGTTATCATCAACAAGGTTTTTCTTCATTATCATTCACTCCAAGCCTCAATTCTACTTTGATCAATAGTAGAACAGTTACATCAATAAACTGTAACAGGAATCATAAGATCCTTGAGGCTACACCACACAAACTAGACGTCTACATTTTTCTTGTGATACACACACACACGTTTTTCTGTGTATATTCAACTACACGACCTAATGTCTCTTTATATAGTAGAGATCATCTAGGTTTACAAAGGATAAGAACAAATATAATTAGGAAACAAATAATATCTTCCTAACTTTTATCTTTATCTTCTATATCTTTTATCTTCTTAAGGAGATCTTTTAGAATCTTCAAAATCTTCCATCTTTTGAAGAATTCCAGCTTTGCATTTAAGTCCTTCTTGTTTCATTCTTTTATTTATTTTGTCTCATCAAATCAATAATTCCCAACAATCTTCCCCTATTTGATGATGACAAAACAAACAAAGTCGTGTACGAACTTCATCATAAAGCCAAAGCTTCCCCTGAAGTTGAGATGTAATCATCTCCCTGAATGAAACAAAACTTCCCCTTAAGTAGATTTCCTTTGTACCATGCCACACCAAGGATCTACAAGTTGCCAATTGTACCTGTTAACATCTTCTTCCCCTTTTTGTCATAATCCAATAGGGGACATATGAATATAAGCAACTTTGATCTTGACCACTACAAACCAATATCATACTTCTAATCCAAGCCTTCTAACTCCTCAAATTACCCACCATTAAGCACAATAAGAAAAATGAACTTGAGTAATAGAAACTCACACTAGCAGTAGTAAAAACCTTCACCTCAATGATGCATGTAAATGGTTAAACATTTTAACATTAAGCTTCCCCTGAAACCCATATGTTAACCATTTCTTGAATCTTCAATTCTGTAGGCTCTATGTAATGATTACTGATGAAGAAAACTAAGTATAACGAACTTGATGCTGAAGTAGAATAACCCAAACTTGTGTCTTATGTCTTGTACTATCCACGTGACTCCAAACTTATAAATAAATCTGTGAAATATAAGTAGATCGCAACCTCTTGACAATTATCCTCATCTTCTATGAGACACCAGACCAAAGTGATAGCAAATGTACGCATTGAGCACCATAAGAGAAATCGCACACCTTTGCTAGATTTGTCAAGTCTTCGTCACATCGTTTCTAAGCACGAACAAGTTATCTTTAAAGTGTAACACCCACTTTAAGATATGATAAGAACACGCATCCGAAAAACTCCACTTCAACTTCAAATAGGTGATAAATAACCATCTTCGTAATCAATTAATCCAATAAATCCAAAACGAGCCTTTAAATCTGTTAAGAACATGTAAACCAAAACCAAAAACTTTCTTCTTGTGTGTGTTGTCCGATAAACCAACTGATAATCAAAACTCGTCTCTGTCCAATATCAGTAAGTGCTAACACTTGTAATATATTCGAGCAGTATTAACATTCCATCACAGCAATACTAACTATTTAAAGGCAGCGGTACTAAATATTGCTCGAACAATATTAAAAATTAAGGAGCAATACTAACTTTCTAATAAGCAGTACTAAGTAATTACCACTGTTAATTAGCAACGCTTTATCTGTTACAAAACTGTCACTAATCTGTCACTAATCTTTATTCTCCTTCCTCTCATTCTGTTAGTGACACTTTATCTGTTACTAAACTGTCGCTAATTTGTCACTAATTTGGATTCTCCTTCCTCCCATACTATTTAGCGACACTTTATCCGTCACTAAACTGTCGCTAATTCGTCACTAATTCGTATACTCCTTCCCGTGACATTTTTTAGTGTCACTAATCTGTCACAAATTTGAGTTCTCCTTCCTCCCATAGCATTTAGCAACACTTTATCTCTCACTAATATGTTACTAAAGTGTCACTGATTTGCATTCTCCTTCCTCCCTAGCTTTTATTGACACTTTTTAGTGTCACTAATCTATCACTAAAGTGTCACTAATCTAATAGTAGTAACAAATAACCTAGCAGTACAAACTTGTAACGAGTAGTATTAACTTTTCTTATGCGAGCAGTACTAATAAATCTAGGCAGCACAAATATCACGAACCAATTGACATAACTAACAAACACGAGCAGCTTAACAACGTCAAACCAATCATTCAATCACCATTAGACCTAACGTTGTCTTGATCATTTAAGAATAGATACCAATAAGCCAAACCTTTAAAAGTTTTGACACCGAAACTTCAAAGTGAATCTACTGGCTTCTCAATAATCTTCAATAATTGTTGTGTCTTCTACTTCCTTGTTGCTTGACCTGCTGCTTCCATTCAATCAAGGACGAATTCATTAGCTTGACCAATTTAGGGTTTACAGAAAAACCTTAATATCACCAAACATGCAACAATTTGAACCAAGCTTCAAATACACAAACACGACACCACATTCCTTGATAAATTCGACACCAATAACAACCTTGTGATCCTAGATATCGAGAGCCACCAGGCTCTGATACCACCTGATAGAACCTAATAACCTGATAGGTTCTTTGATCATTTATAGCTCGAGGTTGTTTAGACCTCATCTAGGATCATGATAACAAAGATAATAACATATATGCACAGCGGAATTAAACATAAGAACAATGTTATCATCAACAAGGTTTTTCTTCATTATCATTCACTCCAAGCCTCAATTCTACTTTGATCAATAGTAGAACAGTTACATCAATAAACTATAAAAGGAATCATAATATCCTTGAGGCTACACCAGACAAACTAGACGTCTACATTTTTCTTGTGAGACACACACACACGTTTTTCTGTGTATATTCAACTACACGACCTAATGTATCTTTATATAGTAGAGATCATCTAGGTTTACAAAGGATAAGAACAAATATAATTAGGAAACAAATAATATCTTCCTAACTTTTATCTTTATCTTCTATATCTTTTATCTTCTTAAGGAGATCTTTTAAAATCTTCAAAATCTTCCATCTTTTGAAGAATTTCAGCTTTGCATTTAAGTCATTCTTGTTTCATTCTTTTATTTATTTTGTCTTATCAAATCAATAATTCCCAACACTTGTTCCCCCTCAATTTTACATATGTTTGGCACCAAAACAATGATACCAAATTGTAAAAAAATATAAAATTGAGGGTGAGGCAGTGTTGAGCACACAATTTTGAAAGATTATGAAATGTCATTGAAGAATTCTTAAAAAAATTATGCTCAGACACTAGATCATCTTATAACAAACATTCTAAAGTAAGTTGTCATTATTATTACTGAGTTGTTATTAAGAGACTTTTGATAATGTTTTGAATACATAAGAATTGTCGTGAGATGATGTATCCAAAATCATTAAAACTTTGTTTTTCGAAAAAAACCCCCTCAAAAATTAACTCATTTATAAAAAATGAAACCACTTGTTAAAATGAACGTTTTTAATACTTTGTGAGGGATGGAGTGTTGAACACACAACTTTGAAAGATTTTGAATTGTCATTGAGAAATTCTTGAAAAATTGTGTTCAACATTTGAAAAACCGTATGTTAGAAGACTTCTCTTCTAGCGTCAAGGATAAGCGCACT
>BQNB010131443.1:5789-18781 GCA_026074375.1 Tanacetum coccineum
ATTATTGCTATTGTCTAGGTAGAAAATCCTATTTGCTTGAGAACAAGTAAATCCTAAGTGTAGGGGTATTTGATGAGGTGTCATTTTATACACTATTTCGGTGTTATTTAACCTCCTAAATCATGCAAATATGCCCAAATTATGTGCTTAATCGTTTGTTTTTAGGTTTTTAGCACTTGGATGGCATTTGGAGGAAATACACGTGACTTGGGATCATTTGGAGAAGAAACGGACAAGACTATGGCTCTACACCAAGTATCTTGAAGAACCACGCATACAGAGCGTGAAGACGGCGTCGCAAGTATAAAGCGACGCAGTCGTGATTTGCAAAGTGACGGCGTCAAGGATTTTGTGACTGCGTCAGAACGTAGTTGTCTTAAATAGGATCTAAAATCATCGATGTCACACCCCGTAAATTTCAGGTCAATATTTTAAACTTTTCTGATCATTATTTTGAATTTTATACGTTACGTTTGAATTTGACATAAAACTGGAAAGTTAACCCGCGTAAATCTGAAAAAAAACGTCATCGGACGCGTTACGGCTTCAGACTTTGATTAATTTACATGTTATATGCATTATTTATCATATTAAAGTGTTACATAGGTCATGTTCACATTCGTTTGCTACGCTTTACAGTTTATTCATTTTACGTCAAACGAAGACCCAGAAACCCATAATCTTTACGTGTAAACTTTACTTATCGTACATCTCGTATTATAACATCAAAATTTCATTCATGACCTCCCCTCTTATCAATTTCAGACGCCAAAACCCAACAAAAGCAACCATAAGTCTTAAAATTAAATCAAAGGCATCTTTCTTGTTTAATTATACATGTGTTCATGCAAGGAGAAGATAGTTACTTCACATGAAGTCATTACCATGCACAAGGAACCATGCAAGACAAGTGGTTGTATTCGGCCGAGCAAACACACATACACCTTTGGTGTGTGTTGGTCACATGTACACTACAAGATGTAACACCCCCAAAAATACAACAACGCAGCGGAATACCACTTTGGGGAGTTACTTCATAATACGCAACACTAGATACAAGAGAACGACCTCTAGGTGTCGTTTGAAAAATAACATTTGTTGATTTAATAAAAATCTGAATTTAATATAACATTTGTCCCATAATTGCATCACAATGAAAAGCTTGTATGTATAGACTCCAATGCACTTCAAGAAATCCGAGCATATAATTTACCTGAGAAAAACATGCTTAAAACGGTCAACATAAAGTTGGTGAGTTCATAGGTTAGTTTAAGTATGAATGTAAGTTTCAACAAATATATTTATCCACTGTGTCATCACAGTACCATGTAAAATGTTTATAAAATATGCACGACCCATTTTATGTCACCAAAAGTACCAATATTATCCCAAAGATTTTATAAAGAATGCATGGTTAATTTAATGTCACCCAAAAGTACCAATCTTATCCCAAAGATTTTTATAAATAATGCATGACAAATTTAATGTCACCAAAAATGTATCCCTGGCACCTCGTGCCTATCGATTTCCTGAAAATAATATATACAAGGTAGGACCGCAAGAATTTTCCCTGTAATACTACAACAAATGCAGACATCACAAAACCAGATTACTGTTACACTAAGCTCATGACACTGAAGCTCGACGTATATTAGCTATTTTAGCCATTATGCCCATACAGATGTTGTAACCCGCAACATCCAAAACCGACCTGTTATAATATTCGTTCCCGGTGATAGCTAGTCACCGGAACGAGGGTTGTCAAACCCGATAGATCTACCTTATAACACTCGCGCTTCCAAACCAGGAATTAACAGTTCACAATAAGTGGGCTTAAAAGGGGGTTATTATTTATACTTAGGTACACACGTAATCAATATAAACTTTCACTTGCGTCCAATTTGTAAAACAAAGTATGTAAATGAGTTTGTAACAAATCATGTAAATATGAGTTTGTAAATATTCATGTAAATATGAGCTTGTAAATATTCATGTAAATATGAGCCTAGATTAAAATGAGTTTTCAGACACTTTCAGGATGATTTGAGCTTTTAAAACATTAGCGAAACATATAGTATCACATATATATTAATTAGGATCATTAGAAATGTCGTTAACATATTTTAGGGTAAGCGTTAAGGTTTCTAAAAATAGTAAGTTTAGTGAATATTAGCAAGATAGACATGGAAGTTAAACGTTTAGGGTTCTCTAGTGCGTTTAAGGAAATATGGATTTAGCAAATATAAGGGACAGTATTAACATCTCAAAACTAAAAACTTTCCTAAAATAGAAACTTATTAAAAATGGTAATTTTTGGTTAAACGCCGAAACTTAACGAAAAACTCTATAATTTTATTTAGATACGTTTTGTCAATTAAGCCAAAGCACAAACACACATGGATGACTTTTTCTCTTATAAACGATTCGTACAAGTTTTGTATACTTTCCGTCTTTCTAAGACGCGTCATTGATTTAGGTCGCAAGTAGGACCTCTTGGCATTATATCTCTTCATTGATTATTATCTCACCATTTGCTAAAGGTGAGTTCATAGCCCCACGTTTTACTATTTCTACTTTACTACTTTAGGGTGAGAACATTGCTTGTTTTTAAACTATGGACACAGTTACTTTACGTTACCTTTTCCTGATTACGTGTTGCCTAAGTTGCGAATAGACCACTAATGCCTGAACTATCATGAACCGTTAATTTCTTAACCGACCGTACTGGTTAAGTGAGCGCGAATGTTGTAAATAGATCTATTGGGACTAATTATCCCTATCCGGGTAAGTAGCGCTTACTAGATTCGGGAGACTCTGATACAACCCCAAATGTCCTTAGATTTCACTTTAAACAACCAACAACCAAAAATTCAACCACCACACCGAAAGAGAAAAGGACATATACCATGTCGGATTTCACTAGGTGATCTTGGTTAGATACCTCTAGGGCAGTTAATTTCTTGATTGGCATATAATATGCTTCTTTGAATTGAGCCTCGGTGTCATGAGCTTAGCGCAACAGTAAATACTTTTTATGTGAAGTTGTATCTGTTATAACTGTCACATGCGTGCTGTGAACTTGTGGTCCACTTTTAATACTAAATTCAAACCTATGAATTCACCAACTTTATGTTGACTGTTTTAAGCATGTTTTCTCAGGTGCTTAGCTGGATTATTCTTGAGGTGCTATTTGATGTTGCATGCATTGTCGGGTGTCTTTCAAGAATATTTATCTTTAAACTTACAATACTCGTTGTCTTAAAAACATGTTATGGTTCCGCTGCATTTGTCTTAAGCTTCCGCTAAAACTATTTCAATTATGTTAAGAATATTGTAAGACTTATTTCGTTTTAAATCAAAGCAACGAGTTATGTTTTATCAAGCGTCCATATAGTAGTCATTTACTTGATCTTGTGTGATGTATATTATGATGTCACGCCCCCGGACACGTGTTTCCGTCCAGGCCCCGTTTGGGGGTGTGGCAGATTGTTATCCAGAGCCAAGGATTTAGTGAACCAGGTAGCTTATACTAGGTCTGCTCTATAACCAATATGTAATCCTACGTGTTCTTACCTGCTTACATATATATCTGATAATGATAGCATATTCTATATATATATATATATATATATATATATATATATATATTATTCATATCATATCATATTGCCATTATTACTTTATACATCATCGCGCGCGCCATTCATCGGATTTTTGCACATCATACCTTATTTCTCAGCATTGCTTGCACTTTGCATGGTTTCATATAAAGGGGATTTATATAAACTTTTGCTTGTGCAGGTTATGGCAGCCCCTGTTATTCCTATTTTGTCAGATTCATCTGAGGAGAGTGTGGGTTCTCATGTCCCACGAGTGATTCTCTTTGGCACTATTCCTACCAGTATCCCTGTTATCCCCGTGGTTCCTGCTGAGGTTCCTATTGCACCTGCTGATCCGTTAGTTGCACCGGAGGTGGGAGCAGTTTCTGTCATCTCACCTACCGGAGTGCTCGATTTGGTGGATTATTCATCTTCTTCTGATTCTGATCCATCGGAGGATTCCTTACCTCTAGCACCAGAGTTACCATTGGTTTCACCCTTCTTATGTTCTGATGACTCGGAGGCGGACAGTGAGTCCGAGCCTGCTGAGCAGAGACCCGAGAGGCATGAGTCTCTTACACCATCATCTGAGTTTCCACTTGCACCTGTTGTTGCCCCACCTAGGATTCGTCGATGGCCAGCGATTCTTGTCTGACCCGGTGAGGCTAATCCCTTCGGTCGACCTTATTGCATCCATCTTAATAGGCTGCGTAAGTTGTTGAGTGCGAGGAAGAGAGTTGGACCTTTTCCTACTCATAGACTTGCATGGAGGCGTGTATCTCATCATTCATCGGATTGTCATTCTTCACCATATTTTACTTCAGACTCATCTTCTTCTGGTTTATCTTTGGATTCTTCATCAGATATTTCTTCAGGTTCATCTTCAGATTCATTATCAGACTCATCATCAGTTCATTCTTCAGGACGTGATGCATCAAGTCAGTCTCATTCAGAACCATCGACTAGAGTTGCATCACCTAGGTTGATTTATCCCCCGGTTAGGACTCCATGATGTAGTGAGGCTTTTATGCGTTTGAGGTCTGCACCATTGTCTACTCTTTACCCACCTACGACATCAGAGTCATCCATCGATTCATCTTTTAAGAGGTCATTGGATTTATCTTCACCTTCTGCTAGACCATCTCACAAGAGATGTAGATCCCCTACTACTTTAGTACCATCATCTACTTATATTTTAAGATTGATAGCCCCTTCTCTTACTGATCTTCCACCTCGCAATAGGTTCAGAGATTCATACTCATCCGATGATAGTGGAGAGGAGCATATGGAGATTGGTACTGTTGATACAAAGACTGTTGCAGATTTAGGTATTAGTAATGGAGTTGGAGCTTATACTAAGGATGGTATAGGTATGAGAGTTGAGGTTGCTACTAGTGATATTAGGGAGGACGAGAAGGAGTTTAAGGTAGAGGCCAGTGCGAGAGGCACAATGGAGATCGTAGTAGATCCATTGGTTACTGGTGGTATTGCTGAGCCCACTGGAGGAGATGCTCCTGATCTTGAGGGTACTATTTATGATATAGCTCATTACATGTTTGAGGTTCCTCTTGATAGGATTACTAGGTTTAAGACTGCTTAGAGATAGTTGGAGGTTGGTCAGTTGGTGGCTAGCGGAGAGAGAGCTGGTTTGGCTGATAGGGTTAGGAGTTTAGGACAGGAGAACCTAAGGGTTCGAGCTTTGTTGTGTATCGAGAGAGATCATGTCGACAGTCTTCGTCGTCACATGGCATTTCTCAGGAGGAGTTTCGTCAGATTCGTAAGGATCGTAATGATACTTAGAAGAGACTTAGGAGGTTGGAGTCACTTGTTGAGAGGCGTTTGGGATGTCACCGTTAGTTTGGTAGTACCATGGTTATGTAGGACATTAGACTGATGGCAGGTTCTATATGTAGTAGTAGATAAATATTGTAAATTAGAGTACCCACCCCGTTATGGGATTGATTGTAACCAACTATGAAGCTTTGTTATGATATGAAAAGCTTATTTTGATTCTCTCGCGTGTTCATCTAAATTGTTATTTACTCGTTCTGGCAAAACATGTTCTATTGTATTTTCTTTTATAAATCTTATTTACCATTTATAGTGGTTATATCGTGTATCGAATCTCGCCATGTGTGATGTCTTGTGATGTAGAACAATGACTAACACCCATTCCGGAATGACACCTGTTGCAATTGAGGAAATGATCAACCGACGCGTGGCAGAAGCTTTAGAAACTCTGAGGCTAACGGGAACATTAGATTTAGGAACGGTAATGATGAGGGTGGCAACGGAAACGGTAATGGCAACGAAAATGGAAATGGAAATCATAATGAGAATGAAAGAGATGCCAGGCCTGTTGTTCGAGAGTGTACATACCAGGACTTCATGAAATGTCAACCACTCAACTTCAAAGGAACTGAAGGAGTTATCGGGTTGATAAGGTGGTTTGAGAAGACGAAAACAGTATTCTATATCAGCAATTGCCCAGAGAAATACCAAGTGAACTTTTTATACTTTAACAAACATAATACCATACTTATAATCCCATTATATCATGATATTATCAACTACATAACATATGTAAAAGTGTTCAAAATCATAATCACAAGTAGAAACTCATTTCACATGTTCAAGAGTATCCTAAATGGTGATTTTACTATATAGAACATATATACACATAAAATGATAAATGTAAAGTGATTAGAGTTTTTGGATAACCTTATGATGATGTATGATGATAACCAACACAATCTAAACCCTTGTTTAGATGAAAAACCAAAGCTTACAAGCTTAGAAAACCCTAATTCCAATAGAAACCCTAATCTTGCTTTTCTTGCTTCAATACTTGTAAACCTTTAACCAACCCTTGCAAACAACTTAAGACATCTTAGATATGATGTAGGTATGTGTGTATGGACTTGGAAAATCAAGCTATGAATTATATAAAAGGGGTGTATGTTGCCGTGGCTAAACAAGGAAGAAAAGGGGAGAGAATGTTGATTTTTATCAAGTGAAGACTTATGTGATTTATCTCTTGAAAAGGTGTAAGACTTATATGATAAATGTGCTAGTCATATGCCTTATAAAAAACACCAAAACTCATAGAAATATCAAGGGGGGGAGGGAGGCAACTTTGCATGAAATGGGGTGACTAGTTGGTCAAGATCACTATACATGCCATAAGTCTTATAAGCTCCATACTTGTACATGTCCTCCCTTTAATTCTTATGTTCCTATGTTCCCTAATGTGTGAATCATCCCATGAAATTATGGAAGAATATCTAGCTAGCAAAATGAAAGTATTATACTTGCACTTTTTAAAGTATAAATTGTAAGTAAATGTGAAAGTGTAATGTTATTCATTAAAGTGTATACTTATAAGTTGTATAAGTCTTATTGATTTCTTTTAAATGGGGCATCCCATTTGATACACATGGGTAATGTTTTATAAAAACTTTGAGCATTGGATATAAAAATGGTTATTTGTTGAAGCGTAGATTAATTGTGGTTGTTCCGGGAATGCCTAAACGTATTTTATCGCGAAACACAAACAATTTATGTAACCAATAAAATAAAATGAACAAAGTTAATAATTATCCTTAAAATAATTACTTAACACTTGCTTGATGTAAACATTTAATTGTTTGATGCCCGTTTACATTGAACGCTAATTTTTAGCTTACGCGATTTAACTTAACGTTTACGATTTAAAGCAAACGCGTACAATACTAAAAATACATAGTGAATTTATTGACGACGTCAATGACCCTAAAACATGGGGTGTTATAAGACACTTATCAAATCCTTAGATACCAAGAAAACTTAGGCACAAAGGCTTTTAAGCCCTATATATAGCCGAACACCCCATACATTTCATTTCATCCTTCAAACTCAAACACATACACTCAAATGGAGTTCTATCCATTCCCTAACAGCAATATAAGATCAAGAAGTCCCTACGCTCATATAGAAGCCAGAAGCAAGAAAAAAACAAAAGTCTTGAAGTCGTTTCTGGCGTTACGAGTCTTAAAAATCATTTCAACCCCATTTTAGCTCAAGAAGCCTAAGATCTGTTCCATAACTTTAATCTGTATTAGAATGTTCATAATACTTTTTAAGATCATATATGAACTCTTGTTTGAAGCCTTGAATCCTCAAACCCATGTGATTTTTTATTAAAACCCTAAAAACGATCCGTTTTGATTTTCTAGCTAACGAATCTTTTTTCTAAACTTTTGTTACGTTAGAACATCTTATTTTAGCTTTTATTTCGAATAAGCTATACTCTGCAAATATCATTTGGATTCTAAAATACAGCATGCATGGCTTTTTGGACTTGTTTTGCATATGATTTCCATGATAGGGGTACGTAACTTTTGAAATTTATAACTAAGGGGCTGAAAAATGTCATTATTTAAGTTATATCTATAAGGACCTATTTTCCAAGTTTCAAAGTTACAAGGTTAAAATTATCATTACTTTATATATGTAGACTAAACTTTTATAAAAGGTTTATAAATCAAGGGTATATATTGCCAATTTGCAAACATAAAATATTAAAATTAATAATATTTTTATACAAATTATAAAAATATATATTAATATAATAAAACTCAATTTTATTAAAACCCGATACATTTGTCGTTATTAATCAAACGATCGACGCATTATAAATCAATTACGTTATATATTTAACGTAATTTATCATCAACTAACTTTTAAAGAAACTTACAATCTTATCGTATCACGTTACTAGGGAATTTCATATGAGGGGTTCCATTTGGGTATTTGTTTTGACGAGTTTGCTGGGTTTACGATTTAAAGTGCCATGGCTCCTCAAACGATACTACATGGCCTCTGAATTATGATAGTCCGAACAGTGATACAATATTTCCACAATTAAATAAAACAAAGATATACGTTAAACTTTATGAAGTTTTGAAAAATAAACCATCACACTAAGACTTGACATATCACCTCAGGTTGCGTGTCGAAGCCGTTACTTTCACTTGATATACTTTTGCCATCAATCAGATTTCCCTATACTATTAAGGTGGGTTCATAGCCTCACTTTTAAATCTTTTATTTCATAAACCTGTGAGGGGGATACATGCTATAAACCATGAATACAAGTGTTTTTCTAAATGTATGCTATCCTGATATATTATCGCATTTGTTGTCTAAGTCCCATTATGCCAAAAGATCCCTACTATCATGGACCATTAATCACTTACGAGTGAACGCGAATATTGTGAATAGGCCTATTGGGATTGACGAATCCCGTTTTGTTAGCCGGATAGGTAACCAAATGCACTATATTTGAAACTCATAGGTATATGGCAATTACCTACTCGGGGGCCATTATCTTTTATTATTTTCATTATTGATATATAACAAGTCAGTTTGAGTGCCTGAGCATTAGACGCAATAATATCTATTTTCCATTAATCATTGTACTCATTTCAAAATTATTACACTTATGGGGAGTATAACAACGAACCACTGTTCTGGATGACTTGTATTCAAACTTTTTAACTTAAACCTATGAATTTCACTCAACCATTGTGTTAATCTTTTTAGCATGTTTATCTCAGGTAATTGAGCAACTTATGGCACGGAGTGGCACAGACTTAAAGATGGCTAAACTGTTATCATTCAAACTTTTATGTTTCTAGATTTTGTGGGACCTTGTGTATAAACTGTCTGTATGAATAAATGAATGATAACTAAATTTTCCAAAAAAAACCCCCGTTTTTTGATTCGTGGTTTCTATGATTGACTGTTGTGTACTATGAAATAATACCCCAGATTAGCTTCCGCTGCTATATTTGTCAAAATGGGGGTGTTATACTAAGGGTTCGAGCTTTGTTGTGTATCAAGAGTGATCGTGTCGAAAGTCTCCGTCGTCACATGACACTTTCTCAGGAGGAGTTTCGTCATATTCGTAGGGATCATGATGATACTCGGAGGAGACTTAGGAGGTTGGAGTCGCTTGTTAAGAGGCGTTTGGGATTTCGCCGTTAGTTTGGTAGTACCATGGTTATGTAGGACATTAGACTGATGAATAGGTCTAGATGTTGGTAGTACCTGGTATGTACCTCGTTATGGGATTAATTGTAACCAACTATGAAGCTTTGCTATGATATGAAAAGCTTATTTTTATTCTCTCGCGTGTTCGTCTTTATTGTTATTTACTTGTTTTGGCAAAACATGTTCTAACGTATTTTCCTTTATAAATCTTATTTACCATTTATAGTGGTTATATCGCGTATCGAATCTTACCATGCGTGATGTCTTGTGATGTAGAACAATGACTAACACCCGTTCTAAATATCGCTCTGCTGCATAGTACATGGTCAAGTCGATGTGTGGCAGAAGCTTTAGAAACTCGCGAGGCTAACAGGAACATTAGACTTGGGAAAAGTAACGATGAAGGTGGCAATGGTAATAGTGATGGCAATGGAAATGGAGGACGGAATGGAAATGGAAATCACAATGAAAATGATAGAGATGCTAGGCCTGTAGTTTGAGAGTGTACATACCAGGTGTTCATGAAATGTCAACCACTCAACTTCAAAGGAACTGAAGGAGTTGTCGAGTTGATAAGGTGGTTTGAGAAGATGGAAACAGTATTCCATATCAATAATTGCCCAGAGAAATACCAAGTCAAGTATGCTACTTGCACCTTGTTAAACAGTGCACTAACTTGTTAGAACTCACATAAGAGGACCATTAGAACTGATGCTGCATTTACCATGTCATGAAGAGAGCTTATGAAGTTAATGGCTGAAGTGTACTGCCCAAGAACTGAAATTCAAAAGATGGAATATGAGCTGTGGAATTTGACCATAAAGAATAACGATTTGACTGCTTATACCCAGAGATTCCAAGAGTTTACCATGTTATGCACCAAGATGGTTCCCGAAGAGGAGGATCGAGTTGAGAAGTTTATTGGAGGTCTCCCGGATAATATCTAGGGAAATGTGATTGCTGCAGAACCTACAAGACTACAAGATGTTGTTCGCATGGCTAACAACTTAATGGATCAAAAGTTGAATGGTTATGCTATGAAAAATACCGAGAACAAAAGAAAGTTTGATAACAACCAGAAGGACAACCGTGGGCAGCAACCACCCTTCAAAAGACAGAATGTTAGAGGTCGGAATGTAGCAAGAGCCTATACGGATGGCAACAATGAAAGAAGAGTGTATAATGGACCGCTACCTCTCTGCAACAAGTGTAAGTTTTATCACGAAGGGCCATGCACTGTGAGATGCGAGAAGTGAAACAAAGTTGGACATTTGACCAGGGATTGTAAGGCCATGATTTCCACTACTTCTACTCAGAGGGGTCAAGTAGTGAATCAGAGAGTTTTAACTTGTTTCGAGTGTGGGAGGCAAGGACACTACAGGAGTGATTGCCTAAAGCTGAAAGATCAGAACAGTGGAAACAAAAATGGAAACAAGAGTGGCATTGGTGAAGCAAGAGGAAAAGCATATGTGCTAGGTGGAGGAGACGCGAACCCCGATTCCAACGTCGTCACGGGTACGTTTCTTCTCAACAACCATTATGCTTTTGTATTATTTGATTCGGGTGCCGATCGAAGTTTTGTGTCGATTACTTTTAGTACTTTGCTTGATATAATCCCCGATACTTTAGACGTTAGCTATGCTGTCGAATTAGCCGACGGGAGAGTTTCTAAAACTAATACCGTACTTAGAGGCTGCACGTTAGGATTGTTAGGTTAACCATTTAATATTGACCTAATGCCAGTAGAACTTGGTAGTTTTGACGACATCATCGGCATGGATTGGTTAGCGAACCATCATGCGGTGATCGTGTGTGATGAAAAGATTGTGCGGATTCCCTATGGAAATGAAGTCTTGATTGTCCAAGGTGATAGAAGTGGCAAAGGAAAGAAGTCAAAGTTGAGCATTATATCGTGCACCAAAACTCAGATATATATTAAGAAAGGTTGCCTAATTTTTCTGGCACAAGTTATGAAGAAGGAAACCGAAGACAAGTCAGAGGAGAAGCGACTTGAGGATGTGCCGACTGTACAGGACTTTCCGGAGGTCTTTCCAGAAGATTTGCTTGGATTACCACCAACACGAAAAGTTGAATTTCAAATTGACTTGGTCCCAGGTGTTGTTCCTATGGCACGAGCCTTGTATAGATTAGCACCGTCAGAACTGCAAGAATTGTCTACTCAACTACAAGAACTTTTTGACAAAGGATTTATAAGACCGAGTTCCTCACCCTGGGAGTCCCGATCTTGTTTGTCAAAAAGAAAGATGGATCTTTTCAAATGTGTATCGACTACCGTAAACTAAACAAGCTGACTGTGAAGAATTGATATCCACTTCCGAGAATCGATGACTTATTTGATCAGTTGCAAGGATCAAGTGTTTACTCGAATATCGACTTGAGGTCTGGTTATCACCAACTCAGAGTTCGTGACGAGGACATTCCAAAGACGGTGTTTAGGACTCGCTATGGCCACTACGAGTTCCAAGTCATGCCATTTGGACTGACAAACGCACCAGCAGTATTCATGGACTTGATGAATCGGGTGTGCAAACCATACTTAGATAAATTCGTGATCATTTTTATTGATGACATCTTGATCTACTCCAAGAGAAAGGAAGAGCATGCAGAACATCTTAAGTTAATTTTAGAGTTGCTTAAGAAGGAAGAATTGTACGCCAAGTTTTCAAAGTGTGAATTTTGGCTTTCAAAGGTATAATTTCTCAGTCACGTGATTGATAGTGAAGGCATTCACGTGGACCCAGCTAAGATTGAGTCGATAAAGGATTGGGCATCGCCCAAGACTTCGACAGAAATTCATCAATTTTTAGGTCTTGCCAGCTATTACCGACGATTTATCGAAGGTTTCTCAAAGATTGCCAAACCTATAACGAATTTGACTCAGAAGAGCGTGAAGTTCGAATGGACCAAAAAGGCAGAAACTGCATTTCAACTGTTGAAGCAGAAATTGTGTAGTGTACTGATCTTGGCTTTACCTGAAGGAAGTGAAAACTTCGTGGTTTACTGCGATGCTTCTCACAAGGGGTTGGGCGCGGTTCTGATGCAAAAAGAGAAAGTCATCGCCTACGCATCCCGTCAACTAAAGATTCACTAGAAGAATTGCACTACACATGACTTAGAACTGGGAGCGGTGATGTTTGCTCTCAAAATGTGGAGACATTATGAAGAACAATCAAATAACATACAAGGTTAGAGAAAGAGGGGTGGTTTAGAGAGAGAGTGGTTGGATGAACATTTTAGAGAGAGAAAGAAACATTAAAGAAAACTTGTATTATGTGTGTAAAATAATGAACAACTAACACCCTCTCTAAGGCATGGAGAGGGTATTTATACCCCAAGTAT